>VZUI01062250.1:0-12916 GCA_013401135.1 Cettia cetti
TCACAGAAAGGAATCCGAAAAACATGATAACAGTTCTGTAAACATTACTTTGTTTACATGAAATTTCTGACTCCAAGGCTGAAGGCTGGAAAACAAGGCGACATGCCACTGACAAGACTCACTCGTAATGAAATCCAATGTCGTGATTCCCAGCGATGGCCACCAGCTCCGTGAAATCGGAGTGCTTGAACATTTTCTGAAACCTCCTGACATCATCTGCCCAGGCCTGCAGGAGAAAAACAGAAGCAGAAATTGGTTTTGCAGTGGGTTTGCATGATGAGGTTTGGGAGAGCTGCAGGGAGCCTCCCCTGTGTCCTACAGAGCCAATGCCAGCCAGCTCCAAGATGGATGTGATAGCGCCTCTGGGATAACAGAATTAGGAAGGCGGCCAAAGAGGAAACTCTGCAACTGCAGCCAGAGAGAGGAGTGAGAATTTGTGAGAGGAAGAGCCCTGCAGACACCAAGGTCAGTAAAGGAGGAGAGTCTCTTTCGTGTTTTCTCTCCCCTCTCCAGCTGAGGAGGGAAGTGATAGGGCAGCTTTGTTGGGCACCAGGCATCCAGCCAGGGTCAGCCACCACAAGCATATCACACAGAAGCACAAACTAAGATGTTTATATTTTGTAAGTTCTACATGAGGGGCAAAACTGTCAAGGTACTTCCAAAAATGAGGGAGAATCACAATATTTCAACTCCTATCTGAAAGACTAGAAACTTCTACCAACAGGGCAACTGTAGCAGTATTAAACAAAGCCTTGCATACCTAATCTGCTTCCATTTCCTTCAAGAAATCCTCATTTTTTGAAATAAAAGAGCTGATGATGTCATACCTGAGGTGAGCTCCATTTTCCTTCATCAAAAACATCTCCCAGAATAAAAACAATATCTGGCTGCAGTAACCATAAGGCAGTTTGGAAAGATCTCTCCATTTGCCATTCCCTGAAAGGAAAATACAGAACCAGTTATCACTGCCTTATCTCTGGATCCTCTGCTCTGAATACAGACACAGCCTGGCAATGTATACAGACACAACAATGAATGGCAGTGAATACAGACACAACAGGCTCTTACACACTAAATATGAAAATAGATTATGACATTCAAATTAAATACTTAGAAATCAAGTGTAAGGACAGTAGGTGCATCCTACCTGGTGGGTAATTCCACCATGATACAATGGGGACCAAGACATGCAAGAAGTAATACCAGCTTGTTTATTTTTTTATTACAATTCTAATGAATTGCTGTTTAACAGAACAGTGAATTATTGTCCCATTAGCTACTACTAAAAACTCTAAAAACTGGGTAGAGATTATTCAAAAAAATTAATAATTACCTTCTTAGCTTATCCAGCCAATGTCCTTTGATTTCACCAAGTAGGTGTGTATCAGCTAAAATGATGGCCTTTAGGGTTGAAGCTGAAGTCTCTTTTTCACTCATGTGAGCTCCACCTTTCACATCTGGCCATCGGCATTGAAATATTACCACATAATAAATTAAAAATTCACAAAATATTAACACTGAGCTGACAAAGCACAGAAGTTTCAGCAGAAAACAAAGCCTCCTTTTCAGAGGGAGATTCTTCAGAGTGGTCGAGCTAGAACCCAGCATTGCAGTACCAGCATAAGACAGTGGCTCAAGTTTTCCTCTCTCAGATGAAAACAGTTAATGCTGGTCCAAGGATCACGTTGGGCTTTTCGTCAGCACAAAATCCCTGTGGAGAAAATACAAAATAAAATAATCATTAAGTCAGCATTCCTTGTGGAAAGCTACCAGGCAAGGCCTATGGTGTTAGCTTCTTGTCACCCTGAAAGGCTTGGGAATATGCAATTGACCTAAAGTTCTCCTCCAGGCACACAATGGCCAGCTGAGCACAGAGCTGCACTCGCTCCCACCAGCACCAAGGAAAGCAGATTACAGCCAGCCAGGATCTCGGTGCATGATGTTTGTTTCAGAACTTTACAGTGAAAACACTGTGGGTGGGGTCAAAGGTAGGTAAAGACAGAGCTTAGCCTGAACAGCAGCTGCAACAAAGAAAAAAAATCCGTTAGGATCCACATAGAATCACTGAGGCTGAAAAGAGCCCCAAGATGGACTCCAAAGCCTTAACCCAGCACTGCCCAGTCCACCACTAAACCATGTCCCCAGGTGCCACATCCATACATGCTTAAATCACCTGCAGGGATTGTGACTCCTCCACTGCTCAGGGCAGCCTGTTCCAATACAGGACAATTTTTTCCAGTGAATTTGTTTTTTCCTAGTATCCAATCTAAACATTCACTGGCAAACTTGTGGCCACTTCCTCTTGTCCCATCACTTATTTGAGAGAACAGACCAACACCTGCCCTGGCTACAGCCTGATTCCAAGTAGTTGTAGAGAGCAATAAGCTCTCCCCTCAGCCTCCTTTTCTCCAGGCTAAACAACTCCCAGAGGATATCTTCTGGCACAGAACGTGACCACACCAAATCAATAGCATTACCACCTTTATTATGGTTTGTTGTAATCTCCAAGAACCATGGGCAATTCACTATCCCAGAACAAGTTTACGGGAGGTTTCCAGGAACAGAGGCATGGATACACGGGTAGTTAACCAAGGATGCTTCATTTCTGATAAGAGGAAAACAAGAAACATCTATACCTAAAAAAAAAAAAAAAAAAAAAAAAAAAAAAAAAAAAAAAAAAAAAAAGAAACTTCACTGCAGCTGTAGAGAGACAGTTAATGAGCCCAAATTGGTGAGGTAACTGTATTTACTGCTTTCTGCTGCCTTGGATACCTTGTAACCTACACAAGGAATTTATCCCTTTTGAAACTCAGTATTTTTTCCTGTTTCTTCCACAGCCCTTGGCAGGAACGCTTTTTCAGAGTAAGTGCTGATAAGAAAGTATCCCAGCTGAGAGCATGGAGGCACCAGCCCTTACTCTCCAATGCAATCCCTCAGTTTCCAGGTCCAGCCTCTCAAGGTCTCAGTCTGAAGAGCATTGGAGGTCTGAAAGCCCTGCTCTTTACAGGTAAACAACTGTAGCATGCTCACAGCAAAGGGACACCAGGGGACCTATAGAGATGCTGCTTCACAGGCTCAGGGACAACTTTCAGAGAAATTCACAAAATGTTATCCCCACCCCAACAATGGGATTGCAATTTTGCTTTCTACAATAGAAAAATCCTAATTTAGGACTAATATCCAGGATGTGAACAATTACTGAACACAGTATTCAGTGATTAGCAGACCAAGTCTGAATTAGCTAAATCTGACTACAGCTGTAAATATTTGGCACCTTTGAAAATTTATACTCCAAATATCAGGAAAATTGGGACAAAATTACAAAGCCACACAAAATTAGTGGCTTGTTTCTAAAATCTTGGCCTCAGTTATATGCAGAATGCAGAACAAAGTTAAATTGCTTTACTGTCCTATGAACTAGCCCATTCAAATTATGTCTCATGGAAAGTGAATACTGACACATGATTATTATATTATTTTTCCAACCAAAACCCTAATTGATAATAGCCACTTATTTTCAAACACAAGCTTCCCATATCAGCACTACAAAGTATTTATTTGAGACAACCATTAGTCTGCACCATGAAACATTTCTAATATTCATTATCAAACATGACTAACACTTAATTGCATGGAACTCAGTTCTACCTAAACTTGGTATAGCAGGAAAAAGCCACTGGCCAAATGTCATAATTCCAAAATATGTGGAACATATAGACTGATTAACCTGTTTAATATTCATCTCAATATTCTGCACTTTAACTAGCAAACAACACCACCTTGCTTGTACATCTCATAAGGAGGCAAGATCAAAGCAGAGGTATCTGCTAACTGACACAGCAACAAGGACAAAAACACAGGCAAATTCTTATCCAAAGAATATTATTATCAACAAATTTACATGGCTTTATCCTGCAAAGTTGGAAGTAGCACTTCTTTGGAAGTAGACTTTGGTAGTCTGAGACAGTCTCCCCTTCCAACAAAAACAGTATTAATTGGAACAGAAAATGCCAGTAAATTATTTAACTTGCATTAGCCATGTCCAGAAAAAAAATAAATTAATTAATTAATGAAAATCCCAATTTCAAGAGCAAACTGATACCATCAAGTTAAAAAAGAAAAAAAGAAACCCACACCAACAAACCAAACCTGCAATCAGTAGAAAATAAAAATATCTTCAAGGCAAAACTGCCATTTTCAAACGTCACAAGCAGCAACAGACACAACAAATGCCACAGAGCCGGTCACTTCCACATGCATTCCTCCTCCGGCGTTTCTCTGCTAATTGTTACTATTTGAGGAGTTGTGCCGCAGATGTGGAAGTTGCCAGAGGTGCCCCATCTGCACCCTACACCGCCAGCATTCCTGATAGTGAAAGGAAAAGCGGAAAGAGAAATAAAAGAAAAAAAAAAAAAAAGCCCAACCCAACCCCATAGAAAGTCAGCGATGCAGATCGAGCTGAAAGACAGCTTCTGCTACTGGCTGAGAGAAATCCCTGCCCACCTCGCTCTGCACCTGCCAGCGCACGGCGGCCTCCATCCCATCTCCCATCCCATCTCCCATCCCATCTCCCATCCCATCTCCCATCCCATCCCCGCTGGGGCCGCACGGCCGCTGCGGGTGGAGCTGCGGCTCCGCGTCGCTGCCGCTCCCACTCACACGGCTCATTATTCTCATTGGAGACATTTCCTCACCAGGGCTGCGAGACCTTAGTTAGGAGAAAAGACTGAAGGATCCCTCACTGTTTCTCGTTCTGCATGACATTTAAAAATCAGCCTGTGGACGAGGACAATCACTGAATCATTGAACAACGGGACCCAAGTTTAAACACGCTGGAAGTGTAACTTCACACCACGACACTCTGGGGGAAAAGGCGCCAGTAACCGGTACTGCTTCCTTCTCCAACCTTCACGTTTATTTTACTTAATAGCAAACGTTCCAAACATTTTTGCTCTTATAATTTTCTGTTATGCATGCTATCCTCCTTATTTTCTTCCATCAAGTTTACTGGCAATGCAGACTTGCATCGCTCCTCTTTTGTTTCCCTTTTCCATCTCTTGTTCAGAACATTATCCAGCTTTAATTCCAAAGTGAGCCAAGAATGAAACAAAGGAACACAGTGGTCTATAATCAGAGCAGGCACAAGGAGTTCTGGAGCTTTACCCTATCACTTAATGAATATGCAACTCTGAACACTACACATGCTGAGGCAAATTTCTTTATTAAATTACAACTGCATAAAACTGTCCTAAAAAACAAAGTAGGACATGAGAGTCCTTAATCCTACTCCTAGTCCTATCCCTCAGGAGTGTCCACGTGTTTTTATGAAGCTAAAGCAAGCTAAGTCTTGCTACCCTAAGGAGTTTTCACTCAACCCTCACATCACAATGTCACAAAGATAAAGATTTCCACTTTTCAGAAAAATATAGTTCTGTAACATAACAATGTTAAACTTTTGTGGAATGTCCTTACAAACAAATTCATACTCAAATCTCACAAGGTTCTGCAAACTACACTTGTACTGGGAGTTGTCTCTTTTCATTCCCAGCTCACCCTCCCTGGAGCGACACGACATTTCTGCCTTGTGACTGTGACTTTCTGCACTCCACCTTCCTTTGCAGCTCTCCAAATACCAGAGTTCTTCAAGTACCTCACTCTTGAATCAAAAAAGAGCTTCTGATGAATTCTTCTTTTGATGATGCAAAATTCTCTGAATACACTTTCTAATTCTGAACACTAAATCTTTCCCTCATCCACTATTTTTTCACTTATTATTGGGATTGAAGAAAATTTCCAAGCAAAGATTTAGCATGTTTCTTCTAAAAAACCACTTTGCAATGATTTAATGATAGAATTAATTTCTGTTTGCATTAGCACATCCTTAGGGCTCAAAATCACAGACTGACAAATCTACACAGACACTTTGATTTTATGTAACTTACAGAAAATAATAATTTGGGAAATTCTGCAAAATAAAACAATTTTATTGTAGTCCCATAAACACCCATAATCAGAATATATTCTGCAAGTGTAAAAGAGATGGGTTTGAAACTTAATTGTAGTTAAGCAGATCACAGTTTATTTTAAAATATATAAACAAACAAATAAAAAATCAAGGTCACAAAATACAACATTTCCGAGCACTTGTCATATTGAGATCACATTACTGAATCTATTTTATCAAACTGTGGTACCACTTAAGCAATGGTAGGTTTAAATGTTGCAGTAAGTATAAAAAAATATATGGAAACTCTACCTGGCATTAAATTACCCAGCAGTTACAAATGTGCTGTATAAGGAAATCCATATATTACACTTATTTGCTTCAAGCACTTTTCATACTCATTGTTCAGTTTCACAGATTCCTGTACAGCACGTTTTAGATCTTCTACCTCTTCAAAAAAATCCTAGAAAAACCCAAAAATATTCACCTTAAACTTTTTTTTCAAAGACATTCTCAGTAAGAGCTAGTCAGCAATTCAGTTATTCCCGAGTTCAAAGACATTTTCTGTATTTTTACCAGTGTATGGCTGAGTTATGCAAACACAGCTATGGAGAGACACAGCAATCAATGACAACCTCAGGTCATAATTTAATAATTTCTGCTCTGAACACACACACAGAGTTCAAGTTGTGTTAGAGGCTGGAAAACAGACTAATAATAGGAAAGATTAATTTAAAGAAGGAAAAAATATGGATTTAACAGACAAAATGACAGTCCAGTATGACAAGGGAATAATGTCACATCCTCATCCTTTGTAAGTAAAGTCAGGAATTGTTAGGAAATACATGGACAGAAGAGTATAATCACCCAAGATTTCGTTTCACCAATCCTTGAATATTCTAGCTACCAAAATAACAGTGTATCTACTTATAACCACCTATATTTGACATTCTCCTCCCTATTCTTCCAGCATTTTTTAAATGAACAGCTACAATATACAAGCTATAACATACAGTGACTTAAAACTACCTAAAAAGGGACCACTGATAAGAAGCCACAACCTCAGGCTTATGTATCTCTCTCCTACAAGATGAAGTTCTCAGCCACAGATTGTCCCTGATTCCCAAACACAGGGATCTAGAACTCAACCTGGCTTTAATGTTCTGCAAGTTACACATCCAATGAACTATCACCCTCTTTTACTGTTACCCCTGCAATTAAGACCATAATGTTACTTAGTATGGGAGAAAGGACTGCAAGGTAAGAAAGGAAATTCTTAAAAAAAAAAATAAAAAAAACCTCAAGGAACAAGAAAAAATCAGTTTAAACAATTTGTTGCTGAAAATAAAACCTTATGTCAGTACATTTAACTGAGTCTTCTCTAGTTAGGTAAGATCTCATCATTTTGTTACATGATTTTAAGAATTACCAAATATTCACATTGTCACTTTTTGCACCTATAAATCTAACGAAAAATTCACAGCCTCTGCCCTCCTAAAACTTGGACTTTTGTCAGAGGCATAACTTTGACATGTTTAAGCTCAAGAGAAAATAGTCTTCCTCAGCTGAGCAGCCCTTTAGGACATGAATGTTTCAAGGAGTCATTCATTTCCATCTCTCTCAGAATGCTATACACTGGGGTTTTATGTATTTTACTTGATAAAAACATATGTTCACCCTAAAGAAATTTCAGCTCAGGCAGCAAAGTTAGTTTTTCAAAAATCACATACTGTTAAGCTTGTCTTAAAATAAATTACCTTGTCTAATCCAGCTAATTCATTTTTTAGTGCTCTCTTTTCTGCAGACAATTTTCCATTTTCTTTCTTCAGCTTTTTAATCTCCTTCAACAATAGCTCTATATTCAAATGAAAAAATGTAGAGTTCAACCATTACAGTCAACCTCCCCCTCATATGAATCATATTACAGCTAAAGAGCTGCCTACCTTTTGTGATATTAAAAATTACAGTTCAGCTTCTTCAAGTTCCTTTTTCTTACAGTGATTTATTCTTAAGAACTGGCCCAGCATATTCCCAGGTACTATGAAAGATATCAGGATCTGGATGATCTGAATTGCCAGATTCTTAGAATGTGGGATTATTTTACTTTACAATCCACAAAACACACATCACATGCCTTGACTACCTTTTTCTGGCTTATGAGAGGGACACATCAGCCCTTGCTGATAGCACATTTCCTGAAAATTATGCCCACATTATATGATCTCATCCATCTATTTCCTATGCTTTGAAGTGGAAGAAGATCACACCTTAAATTCCAGATTTACTTATGTGAGGAAGAACGCACTGAAACCAGAGCTGTCCAGGCTTGTCCAATGCTTTAAGGCTAAAAAGAGGTAATTTTTTGTCTGAAAACCAAAGACTGGTGCAGCAAACATTATTACTAAGAGATCTGCACAGCTACATCTCACTAGAATAAATACCAGCACTAAATACAGCCATGCACTCCCACCTCTGATTACAACAATGGACCAGTTTCAGAAAAAGAGAAAACATTTTATCACAAACACATGCAAGGCAGAATCCTAGATTACAAAATGCCATTTTTACATGACAGGTTTTCAAAAATGAAAAAAATATTTTGGATACTGCTGGTTGAAGGAGAAGAAATGGCCTGGAGTGGCTTCTAGATCAGAAATAAAATACGTTCTCTCTGCTGGACATGCTGGAAGAAACATCACCAGAATTAACTATACCATTACCTAAATATTTACAGCAACAGGATTCCTTCTTTGCAGAAATATCCCAGTGAGAAGTTACTCCTCCCTCTGGGGTTTGACTTCGTTTTCCAGAAACAGCACTAGTTTTCCAAGAAACCTTTTTAGATTCCAGTTGCTCAATTCTTTGCCTCTGCTCTTGAAGATTATGCTCTAGCTCATTAATTTTAATCTGTCAAAACAATTTTTTTAAATGCATAGAAAAAACACAGCTCAACTGAATACAACTGGAAACATATCCCAGATGCAAACCTAGAGCTTTCAATTGCTGATTTAAAAACTACATTCACCCAAAAGGTCTGAAAGGAGAGAAAAACAAAGCACAAATGAGGAAGTGAGACTGGTCAGGTGCAATGCTCAATCCATGCCTGAAGAGGCAATACCCTCTTGAAGCTTCTAGAACTGCTCCTGGCCACACAACCCTACCTTCACTCCAGTTATGATGCCAGACTCTTTGCAAAGCCACAGATCTTGCTACCCAAAAGAAGACTCTTTGTCTTCATTTGCTTTGCCTTCTGCTGAATTTTTGAGAAAATGACACATGCAGAAAAATACCAGGGCTGGTGCAAAAGAGGTCACAAGGTGCATATATAATTGGAAGGAGAGGTAGGTGCATAAGTAAAGAAAAAAGCAAGGAAAGGGGAAACAGCTTTCTGCTACAGACACACCATTGACACTGGTGTTTTAAAAGTTCACTTTTAAAGGGAACTACAGGCTACCCTCTATTATCCCTGTCATGGAAAACTAAGTATAAAAAGAAAAGCATGGTCTCATTTCACAAATTTAAGAATTACTTTTCAGTCTCCCTAAAAGCTTATGTTTGGCTGTTTGACACCAGTTTCTACAAATGCTACTTACAGTGAGATTTTTAATTGCTTCACTTTGCTCCTTGTTTATTTTGGTTTCTTTAACATAACGTTTCTGTAGCTCATTATACATCTGAAGTAGTCTAAAACAGAAGAAATGAATAAATTGCTGTAAAACATGAAAGACAATAAAATGTGGCATCATTTACGGTAAAAGTGTTAGAGATGCCCCACAGAGATCACTTGGGCTATAGCTGTACTCCAGACTTGTAATAGAAATATTCAGGATGGCAGTGAATTAAATGTGACTGTCAACACAGAAAGAGAAAGCACCAGAAAATAACAGCAAAGCAAGTTAAAAGACTGGTCTGTATGGATGGCAAAGAATCCTTTTCACTCAGCCAGACTGAGGACCTCGTTGTTTTTGTCCAGCACACATGGCCACACTCTGATTAAACCTCAGTGCAAATCACTCTTTGAGGGAAGACAGCAGCAGCAGGAGGCTGGCAGTGACTGTGCATCGTGTCACAGAGATCACTCCTCTCCCCATTAGCAAAACAGGAATAGCAAAAGGACGCTCCTAAAGGATTTTTAAAAGTTTGTCCAGCACCAATCAAGACCCCACGATGAGGACACATGAGGCAGTTCCCAGCTCTCTGTGTTGCACAAAACATCTCATTGCTTCCAAGAGCGTGGGTGTGAGGATATGAGTGAATGAAATCTATGTGAAAGTGAGTGGGTAAAATAAATGTCAAATAAACAGATTAGGGCTGTTAGCTTTCCCTCTGATATTATTTTCCATCAAGTACTGCTGTACTAATTTCCTACCCTGTTTCATAGCATTCAGCCAACATACACGAGGCCCACAATTTAACTGATGGACATGAGCAGACATTTTTCCTATTTTTTTAGGAATTACAATGAGAGCTGCCATTCATAAGCCATGACTCCACACCACAAGCAGGATGAACAATCCTGTAGCACAGCACAGCTTTATGAAAGAACACACAAACAGATGCTAGGAAAAAAAAAAAGCTAGGTCGGGTTATCTACATGCAATCTAACACAAGGCAGGTACAGCACCCAATTCAAAGGCTAACTTGGACTTCTTCTGCATGAGCACCTAACTAGGAACCCAATTTGAGCCCAGAGCCAGTCACCCAGCCTTCCTATGTAGTTATGTAGCTTGCAAAGAGAGTCTGGCACACTGTAAAGATTTAAAAAAAAAAAAAAAAAAGAAAAAGGGTCTTCTACAGCCACCTAAAGAAAACACTAAAAACAGGGCACTTGGCCAGAGAGCAAGAGATCTGTGTAAGATACACATTAATGTAAGTGGACAAAAAGCAGCCTTTAGAGGGATGAGCAGCCTAAAATTTTACAATTTTACAATCAAGTCATAGAGGGATGGAGCAGTATTTTACATAGCTTGCCTAGTTGTTAAAATGTTTCAGTATATTTTTTCTTAAAGACAAAATTGTAGCTTTTGCATCAGAAAAGCAGTTACAAGAGTTTAATTCTATCACTTACTGGCAAACTACGGTAAGAAGTGGCTCAACTCTAAAATTATTAGACTGAAAAGTAGAACTGCTTCTCTAGCTTATCTGAAAAACAGCACCAGCCTATAAATTTTATATGCACATAACACTGAGCAAAATAAAATGTGCTGAGAAAGGTTCCCCAAAATAGAAGATGAAACCACAAAATTCTAGGTTAAAAAATCTACAAAAAAGATCATGTGTGCACAGACATGTGAAGGAGGTTCCTAGCTCATTGAATTTTCCTCAATGAACTGCTTGAGGAAGAAATCATTTTGATCTTTGCTCAGTGCTATTTGCAAGTTTAATCCAAGATTTTGTAGTTATTTTTAAAATGTGAATGATTTCCCATTGTTTCAAAGGCTGAAAGCCAGTTGCATAACAGCTTAAAAAAAAATCAACTGACTTAACCATGAACATTTTCTATGCTACATAGAAGAATAATTCTGTGAAGAAGCAGCTTCCAAGAACTCACCTGACACTGTCACTCTCTAGAACCAGATCCTTGCTGTCTCCACCCTTATGCCATAAATGGGTTTCTGTTTGAACTTGAACACTTAATTGAAACAAACACAACAGCTTCATAAAATCATATTTCACAAATTAAATTGGATTAAACAAAGCAACTGAAAAAGACCAAGTCACTTTTCAGTTTAATTTTACGATAGAGGTTTCCAGGCAGGATCATAAACACACCAAAACTTAGACCTTGGAAGATTTTTGTGAACTGGTTATGTAAATCCTGGCAGGACACTCTCCAAATCACTAACACTACAGTTTTTCAGGTCTTTAGGTTTTAAATCTTTTAGATAGCATTGATGCCATTCAACTTATCTGTATCTTACTACTTTTTGGTGGAAAAATAGTTGTAAAAGCCTTTGCAGCTCAACAGAGAGAGTGTATTGGCTAAGCAGGAATATTCGTTTTTGATATTAAAACTGTTTCTTTCACTAGAACAAATTTTGTGCAAGATGGCCCCAGATGTCCTTTGTTCCTCTGCAGGCCTTCAGCATTTTCCACCCCACTATCCTGTTCACAGATGGCTCCTTAAAAGACACAGGATAATACCTAGCTCATCTTAAGGACATGAAAATAAAAGTCCTGAAGTGGTGCACTTCTTTTGATGCAAAAGAGAAATGTTTGACAATTCTTACTCTCTGCTTGTGCCACAGACATGCATTAACTGCTGCAGATGCAGTTGTTCTTGGATCTGACCCAGATTCTTTTCTAACTCCTTATTTTTTACATGTAGTTTTTTCACCTTCTTGACTAACTGCTCATTTTCATCACTGAGCTGAAAAGAAAGAGAATTGAAAAATGAAAAATCAAGGAATGCTTTCAAATCAAATATTAATTAAGCTGACAATGCTTCAAATTAAAACCCTCTCCTGAAAACTTTACTACATTTTTCGTAAACTACAGAAGCATCTACAAGGAAAATGGCAGGAAAAACAACTGGCTTCAAATTTTATGAACATTTGACGACAACAAAGCTTCTTTACAGGTATCTATTAAAGGTGTCTAATATAATTTCAGAATTCATTAAGGAACGTAGGGAAATGGTTTTGCATTTAAAATCAAACACAGAGGGAAAAAGCATCCAAGTTATACTCCTAAACTATAAATGTCAGATCTGCAACTAAGATGGTGCTTATTTTTGATTCAACCCCACCAGGGAAAAAAACACAATCACACTGGCTGAACTTCTTGCTAGACCTTGCTATTTTATATATATAGTGAGAGTTATATATTGATATATATGTATTGAGATATATATAGGTATATATGTATTGATATATATTGATATATGTATATACTGAGATAGATAGATGATAGATAGATAGATGATAGATAGATAGATAGATAGATAGATAGATAGATAGATAGATAGATAGA
>VZUI01062258.1:0-79405 GCA_013401135.1 Cettia cetti
AAAAAAAAAAAAAAAAAAAAAAAAAAAAAAAAAAAAAAAAAAAAAAAAAAAAAAAAAAAAAAAAAAAAGGGTGAATAAAATAATAAAATTCAGAACATTATAGAGCAAGTAGATGCCAAGTTAAAAATCCAGAGTTTGAGGAGAGATATGGTAAAGGAACAATTAGAAAAGATTTCATCAGCACCTGCTGAGGAAGCCTTGCAATAAATTCATTTTGCCTGAGTTGCCAATGTCATAAAGACTGAGAACATCCCCTCCCTCCTTTTCCATCCACCCCTCCTGGCCTGTGGGGTTGTCTAAATATGTCATAATGACATTTCTGATGCATTTAACTTCGAAGAACAAAGTTACCCACAGGAATTAACCCATACAAGTGGTGATTTCACCAGCCCAGCTCCCTTCTTGGTTGGAAAGCTTCCTAAAGCTTTTCTGTTCAACCTGCTACAAACACTCCTAATTTCCAGCTTAGAAGGCCAATGCACTCCGTTAATTCTTCTGCCAGAGCTGTCCTTTATAGTTTGAGGAGCTGCTGTCTGCCTCTGAGATGTTTACATCCTAAAGAACTTACAGAAAACAATCCTTTCACAGTCCTCATTTTACTAAGTGAAAGAAGCAAAATTTTCTTGCCTTGAAGGATTCTCTGAAAAACACACAAACAAAAATTGAGGAGCAAGGGTAGAAATCCAAGCCAGCATCACTCTATAAATGCCTCCAAATGTTTAAACAAATAACAGCCAGGCTTTAAACAGCTTTTTTTCCACCCCTTTGTAAGGACTTTCACACAGACTACAAGTGTTAGCTTTAGCCCTAAGGAAAGATTAATGGAGAACTTAGCTCTAGTCACAAGACGATTTATACCCCTTTGTGTGTAGATAGTCCAGTGAAGAGGAGATTTATATATTTTATTGGATAAAACTGAGTCTAAAACACAGGTTGAAAAGGTCTAAAACCTTATAGAGAGTACTTAGGGTCTACTCCTGGGGACAAGGAGAGGCTGGGGCCTAAATGCAGTTGATTTATAGATGGAAAATGTATTTCTGTAACCAACAAAGTGCCCCAGGAGAGGCAGCAAGGCCAGGATGGTCCATGGTGCCACTGTCTCTCCAGCCTGCCTTTCACCAGTTCTGCTCTGAGGACAGGGATGGGAGATGTGGCTTTTTTCTTGATTTTCCTCTCTTTCTACAGACCATTAAGTGCAGGTGACCCAGCAACTGCTATCTGGGGGGTGAATTCCTCTTTTTTCTATTTCCTGAGGCCTACAGACCCACTTTGTGTTACAGGACTACCTCAGAAATAGATGTCTAGCATTTTCCCATGTAGTTTTAAGGAAATTAAACCACTGCTTAGTTACACAGCTCCCTGTGAACCAGCAGCTAAATTCAAAAGCAGACCAAATTTCTGCTCAAACACTCTGAAATTCCCTTCTCACAACTCCTCGTGCAGAAAGAGCAATTTGGAAGTTCAGTCACTGTCACTGACCTGACCTTCCCCCATGCACGGTGAGGGGCTTCTTTCTGCCTGGAAACTTATCATCCAGCACATCATTAGAGCTTTTAACATGAAAAAATATATAGCCTCAAGCTATTCCAGCTAAAGAACACTCAGGTGGCTTTTCAATTCACCAGATAGCTTTAATACCGGCTAAATAAGTGGATGGAGTATGTAATCTTATTCAACAGCAGTTAAAAGAGGGAAAAATATCCATGGTCTGGCAGTGGAATCTATTAGCCTCAGAGTCATCTTCAAAGGGATGCAGGAGGCAAAAAGGCAGAGCAGCTTCACTGCAGCCAGGGCCCACAGCCTTTGGCTTCCCATGGAGTCACAGAATTCCAGAATGGTTTGGGTAGGGAGAGACCTTAAAGCCCATCCAGTGCCACCCCCTGCCATGGCAGGGACACTTTCCACTAGCCCAGGTTGCTCCAAGCCCTCTCCAGCCTGGCCTTGGACACTGCCAGGGATGGGGCAGCCACAGCTTCTCTGGGAAGCCTGTGCCAGAGCCACCCCACCCTCACAGAGAAGAATTTATCCCCAATATTCTGTCCATCCCTGCCCTCTGGCAGTTTAGAGCCATTCCCCCTTGTCCTGGCACTCCAGGCCCTTGTGCAAAGCCCCTTCCCAGCTCTCCTGGAACCTTTTTAAGTACTGGAAGATGCTCCAATGTTTCCCCAGAGTCTTCTCCTCTCCAGGCTGAACAACCTCAAATCTCTCCCAAAACACGGCTATGTTTAAAAAGACTTAAAAATAACTCATTAGTGGGAATTACTTTTAAGAGGCCGTATATTTTTACGATGTACTTCAGTGCATTGCATGAGAAGCATCCTTTTAACCATAAACAGACCCTCATTTGGCAGGGGGAAGCAGGTTTGAGGGGCCTGGCAGTGGTTGCAGGGGTTTCTGCAGCACAAGGCAAGACTCACTTTCTCCTAAGGACAAAACCCCAAATTTTAAGGCCTTGCAGCCTCAGTGCTTCACACACCTGGATATTTACCATTTGTTTTCTTAAGAATGGGAAATTTAAGTTAATAAGGCACATGTGTAGCTGGGTGTTAAATAAACCAAACCTGTCATTTAAAAATCATGTCCAGAAATGGAAATACAGTTGTGAGATGAGCTGAGAGGAGAAATGAAGGAGGAAAGCTGAGCTGGGGACATGGCTATGTCACAGGGATCAGAGAGCTGCTGCCATTTCAGGGGCTTCAATTCTCACCAGCAGATCCTGGTTTAATGTCAAGCAGCAGCAAAGAGAGAGAAATGGGAGATAATAAAACCTTGCCTTCTATTTACAAATATGTCTTTGCATATGGCTTCACGTTAGATTTTTTTTTAATAGAAATGCATTTCTTAGCTCCTACTTTGGCACAAATAAAATCACACAACTGACACTCTACCTTTGCTTTTTTTTACTTGTAATAAGTTTAAACTCTTCCTCTTCCTTAGAAATAAAAGGGTGGTAACTACTAAGGAAGAGAATCTTATCTATCCTTCACTGGACTTAAATAAAGAAAAGCATTTTCAGTGACTTTGGGGGAAATTCTTTATAAAATACCTTCAACAATTTATTTTATGACAACAATATTGGAAGCACTATTTTCAGAGGGAAGATTTAAGATTAAATACGCTCTGTAGAGCATAAAGCAGATGAGTACAATTGATCACACGTGAGTTCCCAAGATCTGTTTCTCTCTAGCAATTCTTTAAATGGATCTGGTACTGTGGGGGAAGCAGAGACTTGCATACACAGACTGATCACAGAATCCCAGAATGGTTTGGCTTGGGAAGGGCCTTGAAGCTCATCCAGTTCAGGGCCACCTTCCCCTACCCCAGGTTGTTCCAGGCCCTGTCCAACCTGGCCTTGGACCCTTCCAGGGATGGGGCAGCCACAGCTCCTCTGTGCACCCTGTGCCAGGGGCTCCCCATCCTCACAGAGAAGAATTTCTTCCTAACTTCCAATATAATCTAAATATTTCCTCTTTTAGTTTAAAAGAGTTCCATAGTTTATCTGCCCTTCACAACGAAGGAAGAGGTTTTTGTGCCACAGATATTTGGGGCATAAGTCCAGGCCACCACCTGGACCCCACTCCCATATTCTTAAAAAACACCCAACCAAAGCCATGCAAGTCCTTTTCTGAAGGTAGTGAATAAGCAAAATGTAGGTCAAAGCCTTCTCTGGAAAATCCACTCTGAGAACTGAGATTAAAACTTGCCACACATAAATATAATTTAAACATTTGAAGAAATAAAAAAACCCCACCAAATTTAACAGCCCGTCCTCAGATGCCAGACATCACAGCCTGGGTACAGCTCATGAAGGCTTAAAGGAGAGCAATTCTACCGAGAGAATAACCTGAAATAAACAGGCATTCTTGGTTTCCTTTGTTGAACTTAACTCTTCAAACCCAGATGCACTCACTGAGCAGCATTTTAAGCTTAGGGTGAACTCTTCCTGCATTCTATTTTTATATATTTATACACACACAGAGCTGAGAAACATGTTTTGGGATCCAGATTGCTACCTTGCTCCGAAAGGTCTGCTATTTCCAAGTCTTTACATAAAGAGAACAGATCAGAAAAACAAGAAGATACCCCACAGCCTTCTTCCAGCAGCTAACTCAACCAAACATATGGAATGACTTGTCAAAATAATATTTTGAGAAATAGGTTATCAGGGGCCTCAGGTCCACTCCATATGGTTTAAAGTTCTCCACCCCCCTGACCATATCATACTTCTCCACGGTCTTCTATAAAGGGAGACAATCCTTAATAAAAGTAGAGTTGTTCAGGTCACGGACACTCAGAAACAAATAAAATTTCATTTATAATATTTACAGTACTGTAAAATTAAAAAAAAGATAGGGGTAAAGCCATGCACACAGCAGAGCTCAGAATCCAAAGAAATATTTTTCAAACAAAAGAAAGAATTTTGTTTCCCCTTTCTAGCACAGATGTGGTTTTTTTTTAAATAAAGTGCAGCTTCCCCTTTGTAGTCTCTGTGATTATCAATCTTTGGTTATTTTATAATATAAGGTTGCCTCAGACCTCAGCAGGAAGAAAAATACACATTGCTGCATTTCCTCTGTCACAAGAACAAAACAACTCTGAAAGCAAAGAATGTTCCAAAAGAGCAAACAATAACCCAGCTAAAGAAAGTCCACAAACTTATTCATTCAAAAATAATTCCACAGATGGATAAGCATTTAATTTTCTGAAGCGAGAATAAACCAGCCTCTCTCTTTTCTGGGATGTGGAATGGGGTTTTGGACCTGCCTATTTAGACCCAGTACATAAATGCTGCTCAGAGAATGCTTCAAGTCCTGTGAAAAGAAATCAAAAGGAAAGTTATTACTCCAGGCTCTTTGTTGGTGTTTCTGCAGTCTGGGTAGTGCCAGCATTGTCGAAAACAAATGGTTGGCTGTACCTTGCTTGGCCTGAACAAATGCTCTTTGCATTAATGTACTTAGGATCCCTGATCTGCTGTGCCCTGCCAAGAGAAGAGTTGAAGACTGTGATGTCTTCTCAGTCTTGCATTGACTTCCTGCCCTCTCAGACGAGGGTTGGTCGCAGTTTTTGGCTGTGTGGATGGTAAACAGCCTCCCCTGAATATGACAGGGACTCTGCTGTGATAAAAACCATAAGCTTATTTCCACAGGGTGCTCTTGACTCCCTGCTCATCCGAAACTTTGCATTTCGTGCTGCTTCTTATTTGAAATTTGCATCATTATAATTTGACACTCAGATGTCACAACAGAATTACAGTTAATAAGGAAAATTAGGAGGAATAAATGAAAGATAAAGTGGCACATTAGAAAATGCACCATCATCTGAGACAGGAATTTCTATATTGCTGAGGAACAGGTAACATCTATTTCATTGTTTAAAAAGAAATCAATTCACTCCTAGGTTTAGAAACACTCTGTCACTTCCCCAAATGTCCTTGGGTTGTCAGTTTGAAATAAATTGGCAACGTGTCATTAGGCAGAACACAACTGCATTGTTTCGACTTAATTAACCCATTTTATTCAGATTTGCCCCAAAAATAACCCTTAACAATATGATTCTGCTCTCCAGATGGTGATGGGCTGTGTCAGAGCAGAACTATCAGCTGTCAGAGCAGCTAAACCAGAAACAAAACATTGCAGGGTCCACTTGAAACCCCCAAACCTGTCGCTCTCTCTGTCTCCTACACACTCCCCTCCTGAAAGTGCTTGCACAGAACGAGGAAGGAAGAATCACTTAAACACACACAAAAAATGCATCTAGGGGAGATTATTACTCCAAGCAGGTAAAATGAAGCTGCCAGGAAGGCGGGCTGGAGGAGCTAGCTGCAGCCAGCACCTGCATCCTGGAGGCTGATGAGGATGCCCAAACACCGACAGCACCAACCCGGTGGTGCCTCCTCCTGCTCCGTGACTTCTCTCCAGGTTTTTGGCTGTGGGATTAGTCCTGAAAACTCAGTGCATCCACCCTCACCTCCAGTGGGAGGAAATACTGAGTGAATAAAGCATGTGCAGTGTCAAAAGCTGGTGCTGGCCTCTCTGCAGGCTACTGCCAGCACCCTACAGAGTGTCACGAACTGCTCCATCTCCCTCTCCTCCTTCCTTTCAAAAAATATTATTATAGATAAGAGATTAATGTGTGCCAGACCATTTGGCTATTCAGGAGCAAAAGAATTTTGCAGCATAGACTGAATTTAAGACAATAAAATGTGCTACCTACTGAACCACAAAATCTCTGAGAGGACTCAGAAATAGAAGCAGCTTTTTGAAATAAACCGTAATCTCTCTGTCCTGTTTCCAAAGTCTGTAACTTCACACAAAAAAAACCCTGAAAAACACAAAGCCTGGTGATATATAAAAATAAAAGTACAGATGAAGCATTTTTGACATTTCTCTATCACTCTTAAAAATAGTAATAATCTTGAGCTATTGAAGTTGCTGAAAGAAAATAAAAATCAATGTGTTTTCACTTAGCACTTGTGAAAAAGAAAAGGATCACTTGGTATTTCAGCAAAATGCTTTAATGCCACTCTGTAACAGAGCCCTCTATAAAGTGCAAATAAAGCTCTTCTCACTCAAGCATCTCCTGCACCCCAGAATTAGGGACTGGGAAGGGAACTGGGACAAGGGTGCAGCTCCCAGCAGGAGGAGGGCAGAGCACTCCTGGGCTGTTCTGGGCTCTGGGAACAGCTGCCCCATGTCCCACACACAAGGCAGGGACCTCAGACACATCTCCTGGCATTTCACACATGGAATAAAGCCATTTATTTCCCAAAACACAGAAACTGCACTGGGGTTCTGCTTTCCATGTTTCCCACTCAGCCCCATCCAGCAAGCAGTGATGCACAAATCTCAGGTGGGGTTTTGGTGTTGATTTGGGGGCAATTTGATTTGCTTTTTAGTTTTTGTTTTAAATAACATGCATGGAAAACATTACAAGCTTCAACTCCAATACGTAAAGCTCTGCAAATGTGGGCTTTTGAGTGTTTCTCTGCATTTCCCAGTTTCTGTCTGATCACAAATTTTAAGGTGTGCAACCATAGGCAGGACAAAAATGATCAAATTTCTGAGAGACATTGAGAAGTTTTGCAAATCATTGTTATCCACTCACTTTGAAAGTGGTAAATGGTTGAACCTTCCCTCAACACAGGCAGGGTGGACATAAAATTGGGTATTTTATAGTGAATCACAAGTACCACTCATAATAATTAATAGCAATAGCCAATGAAAAGGACAAAAAAATAGCAGGTTGCAAATGTATCTGTTTCTTTTTTCATATAGGAGAACCACAGTCACAAAAAAAGGTTTTTAACGAATGTTTTTAACTGCTAACATTTTTCTGTTGTTTCTGGTTCCTCTCTATGCATACAAATGCATACAATGTAAAACCCAGCAAAGAGGGAAAGTGGAAAATTTTAAAAAGCTGATTTATTTCTGTATAAATCCTTTACTCCTACTATTAAAAAGTACAACTTATTACCACTGGAAAGCAGAGGAGTAGAAAGTGCTCTTGAAAAATAATAACTGCTTCTCCCAGCACACCAGAGACCTCTAGAGAAGATGGAGGAACCATTATCTCCATTTTATGTGTGGTGAAAATGAGGTGAGGACAAACATTACTGAAATGAGACTGTACCAGGTGCATCTGACCTGTTTATTACAACCTTTTAACACTCTAAATTACACTCAAATACAAGATGGGAAGGTTTTGTGTTTTTTTTCTTTCCAGTCTTCAACTGGAAGAAGATAGAAATCCTTGGGGACCTTGCAGGATCTGAAGCTGTGCCCCTTCTCACAGTCCCTTTTCAGGCCAGTTCTCAGTTGGAAAATTCCTTAATGAGATGTGACAATCTAAATTTAATCCTGCTACTGGACAGTTATTTACAGCATCTTTGGCCAGCAGCAGTCCAGAGAGGGGGAAAAGCAGAGCATTGTCCCAGGTTGTAAGAGCAAACCAGGCCATTTGCATTTCTCAGAGTTATTGTCTCAGGCTGCCCACAGACTCTGGCACATGTCACCACAGCAATTTAACTGAGCTTGAGCAGTTACAAAGCATGAGGAATGGATCAGAGCACAGGCTAAGGCCATCCAGACAGCAGGTTCCATCCCGGTGTTCAAAACCTGCTTTTCTGACCCTCCATCTCCACAGCCATGTTCTGCCATATCTTTCTTCTGTCCTTTTGCAGAGGTCAAATGCACATATCCAACCAATTTAGAAATTAAAAAAGCCCAGATGAAAAGCAGTGTGAAGCATTGCAGAGGATGAGTTCAGTGGGTGTGAAGTGTCAGTGAGGACTCTCCTCCTTCCCTGGGAACCAGCCAGGAAAGGAGCCCGGGCAGGGGGATGCTCTTCTCAACCCCCTGAGCTGAGTCCTTCCAAAATTCAAACCAACAGCGTCTCTTTGCCTTCCCAATCTCCTCTGGATGCAAACATGGTCAAACACTCTTAATCAACTCCTGGTTGCTCTTTAAGCTGCAGGAGGGTGGATTTAGATAATAAATTAAAAAGAAGTTCTTCTCTGTGAGGGTGGGGAGACCCTGGCACAGGGTGCCCAGAGAAGCTGTGGCTGCCCCTGGATCCCTGGAAGTCTCCAAGGCCAGGCTGGACAGGGCTTGGAGCAACCTGGGACAGTGGGAGGTGTCCCTGCCCAAGGCAGGGGTGGCACTGAATGACCTTTACAGTCCCAACCCAAACATTTCTGTGAGAAAGAGCTTTGAGAATCTCACCCCAGCCCTTCACCCACTGCAGAGCAGCTGCACCTCAACCCCAGACCCTGCTCCCTGCCAAGGGACCCAGCCTGGCACCCAGCACATGCCCTGCCCTGTCACTGCCCATGGCTGGCACACTGCTCCTTCAGACAGCGTGGGACTGTGGCCCTTTTTGTGGTGCAGAATTGTTAATTTAAACTGATTTTCCAGCCTGTGTCCATCATTGTGACCGATGCCAGACTACAGAGCAAAGGGGTTTAGTGACCCCTGGGTACAGCTGCTGTGGCTTTGCTCATCTCTTGAGGGGATGAGCACATGGGGTACAACAGGGCAGGGCTGTCCCCAGCTCTGGGGGGCTCTTGGTGACACTGGAAGCTCTGAAGGTCATTTATACCAGGGAAGTCTCCAGGGCAGAAATTCAATTTTTGTATTAGAACATAAAAACTGTTTCTGAAGGCACAACTTGGGATGAGTTGTTTTGCCCTGATCACTTGATTACCACAACCAAAAGTTGGAACTGGAACAGGAGTACTCAGAGAGCCTAAATGACAGATATCATCCTATTTCTGTGACAATTTTAAGGGTTATTTGAGAAGGGATATGACTCTCTCTTTAGGAAAAATGAAAAATAAATTGATTTTTTTCCCCTTAACCTTTATGAATCACAGTTTTCCATTTGTCTGTGGTGACAGATTCCTGTATTTTTCCCAGAGAAAAACACAATTTTCCTTGAGTAAGGGGAAGCAAAAGAGAACGGGAGTCAAAGTACTTTGATTATTTCAGTTCTTTCAAGAGCTACTTTCTAAGGAAGGAACTTGATGAATTCATCCTTACAGCTGCCCTTCCCAAGTGCTCTTGTACCTGCAGGGTGGGATGAATTCCTCAGGCCACCAGGGGAAAAGGGGGAACATAAATACATTACTAGTTAGTACATCTCTGTAAAGACTCCATTCAGCAATTAAAAAAAAAAGCTTTTCCTTGTAATGGAGGAACATTGGACAGCTCAAGGATGAGGGTTTTTATGAAACCAAGGACTGATAATTGAAAATTAGAGTAAGAAATACCCTGAATACTGAAGATGCACAGAATGAGCTGCTAAGTTTGGTAAAATCTCCTCCCCTTCACAAATACCCTTGGTTTGGGGGGAAAAGCCTTTTTAAAAGGCACATTATTAACTTACTAACTTTTATAATGAAGGCTACAATCTTCAACCCTTCCCATTACATTACAGGAAAGGCATCCAGAGATGAAAGGGAACGTACACCAAAGCACAAATATCTGTTACCATTATTTGATGATCAGCTTCAGGTTAAACCTCTCTGCCTTGAGACTGGAGATTAATAGTGATAGCTTCTTTTAATGACTGTAGAAATGCCACAGTGCCTGCCAATAACAACTTGAGCAATGAACAGGTTGCTATAGAATGTATTGTTTATGCACCACTGACTGCAATCTCTATACAGAAAATTTAATAGACCCTTTTTTCCCTCTCAGCAAGCTTATGTGGTTGGGGATTTAGAACTGCATTATTCCTTATGACCTAACTTATTTATCGTGTCAATCATAGTAATGGTGTGTCAAAATTATCACAATTCTGAAGCTTTCCCTTTATCATCATTTTGAGAGTGTTCTTTCTCAGCATTATAAGTACATATGACAGAAGAGACATCAGAGGCATAGATTTCATGCATGGCTCTAACAAAATCACAGGGTTAAACAGCTACTTGGAGAGCCAAAGCACCATGGAATAACTTCTTCCATTTTTCTAATTCAGTTCTTGTAATAGCAGCCAGACACAGCTGCAGCTGCAATTAAGGAGAAAAGATGGGGAATAAAATGGCACAGAGTCAATTGCCAAAGGTCAAATTAAGATGCTGGGATTTGCAGGTCCTGACCCACATAACACCATGTAGTTGGCCTTCTGATACCACCAGTCAGATTTAAAATTACAACTTTAGCAATTACTGTGAGTGAAGCAGCAGACAAGCGAGTTACGTGTTGGTGAGAATGCCCTTCCCTGCCTGAGGAGAAAGAGTCCTCAAGGACTGCTCTTAGGGAAGAGAGGATAATGCAGATGGAGGGATCAGGGATTCAACCCTTGCTGGAGCAGAAGTTTCAGACAGGAGTGTGAGCAAGGTCAGGGTCAGGCTGGTGAAGGTGACAGTCTCAGTGGCACAGGTGCAGCTTTCCCCACAAAAGCCTGGCCTGCATCCACACCAGGCTAGATTCGGAGAAATTAAAGGATGAGAAATAGTTAACAACAGGAGTTCTGTCAGAGGTACAACATATATTCCTTTGGTTCAATTTTCTAAAGCCTGAGGTCTGAAAGAGATGGAAGCCTCTCTGAAAGGGTCTGGACAGCATTCTAAATTTCATGTACCATAAGTTTCTCTCAGTCACACAAGATTAATTCACCATTTATTCTGGAGGCTAGCAAGAACTCGGGGAGCAGGTAGTGTGTGCTGCCCTGAAGGAGCGAGACAGCAAAGCCCTGCTCCCTCTGGGGCTTGTAACTGGGGCCAGAACCATTTTTAAATGTAGTTACAGTCAAGAAGAGTTTGAACAAGTTTGAATGCACACCTAACATCGTTACATCCTGAAATATGGATTCTCTAACCAGTGGCCTGTGTTGCAGCATAATTTTTGCTACAACAGCTGTCTGGAATGATCCTAAAAACCAAGCTAACACCAGACAGGTTGAAAAATACCTGTCAAGTCCAGTTCCAGCAGCATCACCATGATGCCTGTTTGAAGTGTCCAGGCTGTGGATCAGCAAAACCACGCAGCTTAATAAAGCTTAATAAAACAGAAACGGCTTGTTCTGGGCAACCTCTGACGGAGGTGCAGGATGTTTGCTGCTGGATTACCAGGGTGAGCATGTCTCAGGGGACACCAGAATCAATAAAAGACACACAAGCTGTCCCTTCAGTGGGTAGAGTTGAGACAGACAGGTCCACAAAATGAACTGACAACAGCCAGCAAGAACTGCTTAGTTAGGAGAAGCAAAGTTGTGGAGAAGAAAAGTGTAGGAGTTGGAAGGAGATTTAATTTAAGCATAAACTTTATGCTATTTCAAAACCAATTAAAAACAAGTCTAATGTCTAATTAACCCTGCTCTCTGTCAGTTTGAAGCCATTCCCTGTACCCTGTTACTCCAGGCCTTTGTCCCAAGCCCCTCTCCAGCTCTCCTGGAGCCTCTTTAGGCCCTGGAAGGGGCTCTGAGCTCTCTATGGAGCCTTCTCCTCTCCAGGCTGAGCACCCCCAGCACTCTCATCCTGTCTCCAGAGCAGAGGGGCTCTGAAGCATCTCCCTGTCCTCCCCACTTAGTGCTCCAGCTGTTTGCAGCTGGATGGAGCACCAGAGAAACAGCGCAATGAGGGGGTCAGATCCTCCTCTCCCATTCCCAGCTCTGCCCAAGCCACACTCTGGAAAAACTGAGGAATGCTCCTGGCTGCCTGTGCTTTGTCTACAAGGACATCACACCAAAGGAAAGCTTCTTATTGCTGCAGTGTTCCTGATAAATAAATAATATTTATTAGGAATTTCCAGATAAAATATCTTCTCCATGACAGTGGACAACAAAAGCCATGGAGAAGATAGATGGGAGGAAGAAAATGTATATGAAATTCACTACACCAAGGAAGTTTGATGTCTTGCTTAATACCATCCTGAGGTTGAACTGGGTTTCATGGTGATTTAAACAACATAAACCCACTTCAAAAAAATTATAACATCATCTTGAATGACTTAAATCTACAAAAGTGAAAAAATTAGCCAATCCCATTGTACGGATCGTTTCTCAACGTTCCATTTAGCTTTTAATTACCCAACAGACTGTAATGGCTGCTCTGGAGCTATTACACTCCATTGTGTCAATTTGGCTGCTACAAATGCACAGCACAAAGTCCTCAAGCTAAAAATCATTATGAAATTATTGTTGAAAAAGATTGTTGGGCATGTGCAATAGCTCGCTTTTGAACTCCGATGTTTTACAATTTCTCTTTTTTATAAATAGCTGGAGCAATTAGATGCTGTTATGGAGCTATTCAAAACCTTTCAGTTTTGGGATCCAAAGCATTTCTTGAGTTACGGAACTGTAAAATTTCAGTTAAATTGGCAAAGTTCTGTTTGCAGTCTGTCACAGCCTCATATTTTCTCTTTACTTCTGTATACAATCTATTCAAGTTGTATTTTTTACACAATGTTCCATCAGGGAAAACATCAGAAAATATTTTAGAAAGTAAAAGAAATAAATCTTCTAAAAAAAAAAAATCATGTCTGCAGTGGAAGCTACACAATACTAAGAAACAGATGCACGTATAGAAGAACAGAACTCGAAGCACTAAGTAGCACACCCAGCCTTGCCTGGACACGAGATTAAAAAGGGAAAGAAAGGATTTAGGAACGTGGGAATGCAAAGAAAATTGAGGTTTCATGTAAATCAGAAGCCCAAAATAACCAGGAATTTGCATTGGTGGGATTTGCAGAGAATGAGCAATTAAATGGTTCATGGATTTGAGAGAAAGCTGCACCTAGGTGAGAATATCTCAGCTGTGCTCCCCAGATCAGGACAATTCCAGCTCAAAGCACAGGACAGACTCAGGCTGGGATGGAGTCTTGTTAAGGACACGGACCAGGGGTTCACAGACGAACAGTTCATCATGCAAAATCAAAGTCACTGCCTCAGAGATCTTGTAATGCAAATTATAAACCAGAAGTTCCCCCTTCCAAAGATGATGCAGCCAAACAAGAAAGCAGAAGGAAATTATTCAGCTCTATTTGACAGCATATTAACTTGCTGGATCACACTCAAACTTTCTTGTAGACATCCCAGCACAGAGACACTTCCAGAAGGCATTTTGTACCACTAATGAGGCAGATTCACAGGATTCAGGTTTTTTTTTTTTCCTGGAATATAAGTCAGGAACAGCACAGGAATTAGCACAGGTGGGACTCTGAAAACAGAACAAGCATCTAAGGTGTTGGGAAATGGCTGAGGGGAGCTCTCAAGGAGAGCTGATCTCTCCTTGCTGCCTCCATGATGGGAGAGGTCATAAATCTCCTGAGAAGTGAGGAAGAGGGAGACAAACTGCAGGACACAAAATGGGAGGGTAAAGGTCAAAGCAATACCTGAGAAGAGAAGGCATTTTAGTAATTGAAATATGAGTTGTTAGGAGCTTTGACAAGAGTTTTGGATTTATTGGAAAGGCTGTGTTATCAAGACTATTAAAGGTAAGAGGAATTTGTAAATAATAGGCACAATGTAAACATGAGGGGTCTCAGAAGATGACAGTAAGTAACTTCTGGGCAATGCCATCCTGTGGGATAAGCAGCATGTTTACATTCTCTGGGGAGTCAGCAAAGAATGAGAGGAAGAGGTGTGGTGAGATCTGCAGGGACTGCTATGGGAAGATAAATCTGATTTTCCAAAAGCGGATGACAAGCAGCTGATGTATATCAAAGAGATTTAGAGGAAAGGCAAAAAAGATACCCCAAGAAACAGGGATAAGGTGGTGTTCTTTGAAAGGGTGATTACACTGACAGGAAATCAAGCAAGGATGGTGGCAACCAAGCAGAAGAGGCCGAGATTTCAAGGAGGATATGTGCTAAAGCATTCAAGGAGATTACCGCTCCTTTTGTAACTTGAACTGGTGTGAGGGACCAATGGCAAAAAGCAGATAAAAGAAAGATATAGATCAGATAAAAAGATCAGATCGAAAAGAGATCAGATAAAATAAGCCTCTGTGTTATCAACTTTTATATAAAATTAACCTTTGATAAGTTGAGCACTTAAAATACCAAGAAGTTCTCAAAATTCCTCTGTATTATTCCATGCAGTTGAGTATTAAGAATACCAAAAGCAACATAAAATGTTTGGAGAAGAATCATAGACTCAGAGAATCCCAGGATAGTCTGGGTTGGAAGGGACCTTAAAGCTCATCCAGTTCTATCCCATCCCATGGGCAGGGACGCCTCCCACTGTCCCAGGTTGCTCCAAGCCCTGTCCAACCTGGCCTTGGACACTTCTGAAAAGGCACAGGAAGCAAGTCCTTGGAAAGGGCTGAAACACAGGACCTCAAGTGTGGAAGGGACACAAAGACAAGGAGCAAACAGAGCACTGAAGGTGAAACATAGCTGGGTGACAGGGAATCTTACTGGAACGCCATCGTTTTACAAAAGAGACATTCATGCCATCAAAAACTTAGGATACCAAGAGTTTCCCTTCCTAGAGCCCTGTATTTTAACGATGTTGACCGGCTTTAAAACGTGCAAGATCACCAGCAAACAGTCTGTGAGCCTGCTTGAAAAGCAAGTTTTTTGTAAGAGGTGGCTGTGAAATGCTTTTGTTGGGGGTGTGAAGTACCAATACAGTGGGATAGTCTACTCTTGTTTTGTCTCTTAAAACGGGAGAAAAACTAACCCTGCTATTCTGCACATTGTTTGCTGAACACAGGCACAAAGTGCTGCACTCTCCCCAGAAAGCTGCTGAGGCAGCACAGCTCCGAGCCAGGCACGGTGCAGCTCCTACAGCACAGAAACAAACACTCCTTCCACTGCTGCTTTCAGGGAAAATTAACAGCATTCCTGGGCAGCTCTTCAGCTGTCCAAAATATTCAGTTTTACAGTCTCCTCTCTTCCTTTGCTTTCAAAGAAATTTTACCTGCCGGCTCATGTACCTACAACACAGCTCAGGTTGTGCCTCTGAGAGGAATTTATAACTAAAAGAACAGGCTCAGCTTCTATGTCACAAACAGGTAAATAAGAGGGAATAAGAAAAAATAAAATAAAAATAAGGGAATAATAAAAAATTACACCTCAGAACATACGAAGAAGCAGCATTTTGGTTATCAAGCATGGAAAGGTGCTCAGCTCAATACAGTGGACAAACACCCAGTGAGGCAGCCCAGCCCTCGTGGTGCTGATTAGAGATGTTGTGAGTATGAAATATAACCTGCAATGCTTTTTTAAGCCTCTATACTCCTTACGTAAAAGCTGATTTAAAAAGATTGGTGCCAAAGCCAAAAAAAGCCAGGTCTTGCTCAAAAATGGTTTTTTATTGCTTAACTATCATTATTTAAGATACAGATTGCACAGCCTGGTTTTGCCACGAAATCTCACTTTTTTATTTCATGGAAATCAAGCAAAAGCCTTCCCCCACACTTGTAGGGCCCAGTGCTGTCACAATTGCCAAAATACTGACTGAATGAGATTTTCTCCCTGAGGGGCTCAGAAGAGTCTCACACATTTCTGTCCTCAGCACCAAGCATAAGCCACAACTTTGAATTGATGTACCCTGGGAGGAAAGAGAATCTGCTTCTCCCTCCTGACCATCTCACATCACCATTAGAGCCTGCTGATGGTTGGGATTGCCTGGAGTCATAAACACTTCACATTGCTTCCCAAATTAACACTTCTACAAATATTGTAAACATTATCTTACTTTATTAGCATTTAAACAAAAAAATTAGCATGTTTGCAGAATGCCTCAGTACTACTTTTTAATATCAGCCAAAAATATAGAAAAGAAGCTCAACTCTTTAAAATATTGAGAAGTTATTTCACAAGATCTGGATGACAACATAGAACATCTTTCAGAAACTCTTGATTTAAATAAAACCTTTTCATACTAATGGCAAAGGTTTAGTGAGTTTTAGCAGTGTCTATTCAAGTCACCCCTAGAAAATCCAACAGAACTACAGCACAGGTGCACTGAGAGATTCAGATGTCTTTTAGAATGAGGACTGAATTCACACTCTGGATGATATTGGGGATCCAGGAAGTATAATCCAAGATGGTATAGAAAATGGCACAGCATGATATAATTTTAATTGCATTTCCCACAACATTTCTTGCTCTAACATTAATGTTAATCAGCTAAAAGTCCACATGAAAGTTCACTGAGACACACAATCCCTCCTCATTTCAGCCCTTAAACTATTCTTCAATTTTTTGTAAAAATGTCATTACAACAATACCTGTACTGAAGAGAAGGTAAAACATTTTCTACTTATAATCATAAGTAGCATGATTAGGGCAATTCTGTATTGCAAGTGATACACAAACCCCACAATAAATAATGCACACAATTTTGAGATTAGCACTGCTGACAGCATTTAACTTCAGCACTGCTGCAAGACTTTGATCTACCATCAATATAACTGACTGCAACCCTTTTGCTTAATTGCCATCTATAGAAGAATCTAATTAGACCAAGAAATATTAAAATAGTTTTAATGGTTAACATAAAGCTTCATAAAAACAATCACTGCCGGTTCAAGGACACAATCAATACCCCTAGTTTGAAAAATATTGTGGTTGCAATTATAACTAGACTGGCATTCAATCCATCCTCTCCCCTTTTTCATAAAAATCAGTATCTTGAAGAATGTTCCTATGGCACTACATGCACTGTAATTTTTCACTCTTTCTCTAAATCTCAGAAAATGTGCTGTAGATGGCCCCAGGAGCAAACACAGCAAAGATGAAGTAAAACTCGAAAAGGAGCTGTCTGGTTTAATCTATGAATGTTCACAGCAAGGGCTTCGTGTAAGAAATTTGTAATCAGGATTTCCACAAATGATGGTGGCAAGGTTTCATTGGAGCTGGTGTTCTTGTCATCTGCAGAGCCTGTCACAGCAACCCGCCAGCATTTGCTGTTGCTGTGATTTGAGAATCCCCAAGCATCCTGCTTCTCCCCAGTGCCCAAACACACACACTAGATCTTCCTGCTCAGAAACCACCCCAGCTTAATAGCCAGGCATTTGTTATGCTCTGCAGGGAGAAGGGCAAGAGCTGCTGAAACAAGCTGCTGGAGTCTCAAAATGCTAACCAGAGCCCCACCAAATGAAAGCTGTCCAGGATACAAGTTAGTGTGTCAATTAAGAGCAAACTCTTCGCACGGTGATGGGTAGGCAAGGGAGCAGGGGAACACCTGGGAAGGAGCACGGGCTGTCAGAGCTTCTAACAGGGATGACTTCACTCTGGGTAAACAAATAACAAAGACACTCTGGGTCTTGTTTCTTAAGCACATTTGTGGAATAAAAATACCTCAGAAGCAGGAAAACAAAAGCTATCCTCCAGCTACCCTGTTTCTCCAGCCTTTAATTTAATTTGTGTCCCATTACTCCAAGGCAATTAGCTTTACAAGAAATGGGGTGAAATTCTCATAGAAATTTCAGTCAGCCCAGGATGCTTCAGCAGATCTACTGCCTGGTACTGACCAATGACAAAAAAGAAATGGGGACCTACAGTTATCCAGGGTCCCCTGACAGAATCAGATCATGCTGATGCTGATTCTGGTCCACAGCACCAGAGAAGAGATGCACACAGCTTCACCTCTCCTTGCAACTGCCAGACCCCAAACAACACTCAGCTAATTCTCTATTAAATGACAAAGTAAGTCAAACAGGGATAATAAAGTTAAACTGGTACAAAGAAGAGGAGAACCAGTTCCTTGATGTCCTCCTTGCATCAGCCAAACCCTGCAGGCAGTTTCCAGCCTAGTTTTCAGTGATGTTTTCTCACCTTTTATTCTTTCCATTCTCGAGTTTCCCTGGTGTACAGGCTGCGTATGAAGATGTTCAGAAGCATCATCTCTCAAAGCACACTCACCACAGGGGGTGATCACAGGTTTTCATCCAGAGCATCACCTCCCTACCCAGGGCAGCTCTCCTCACTGCTGTGTTTGTGAGAGACTTCAAAGGTTGAACTAATGATAATTAGCACCCTGAGATTATCACCTTCCTAAACCGGAGGGTTTCTCAGTAAGGGGTGAGCCAAGAGGACCCAGGCAGCACAGCCCTCCTGGTCTACCAACACCCAGGCCAGGAAGAGGAGCAAGCACAACTTCCCCTTTTCCCTAGCACAGAGCTACGGCAGAGAATCACCACTTGATGGGGATCAGTGGGCCCCAGGTAAGAAGCAGAAGAGAAAAGGAGTTATGCTGGAATATGAGGTTTGTCCAAGATTTAAGCTGAAACTCCACAAGTGAATATTTGCTTCCAGTCAGGCCACACCAGCTGGGTCAACACAGAAAATACAGTGACCTCTTGCCCAGAAGGTTTAATATTAACACCACTGCCATAGAATATATTGTAACTTCATTATCATGGCATATTAAAATAGGCCCTTTATCTGCAAAATTTGGGGCTTGGACAGTAATCATTACCTTTTCAGCGCTTCACAAAAAAACAATTAAAAATGGCTTGCAAATCAGTATGAGAACGCTTCAACAGCACACACAAAATGTTCTTCCCCAATAATTCCTTCCTATTTTGTAATTTCAACTTTGGGTGATGGGTGTAGGGAGAAAGGAGAGGGCGGAAAGCAGAGATGGGTTTTATATCAACAATTCCCATTAGCTTTGATGGGAATTACACCCATAAAGACTCAGGTCATGGATGCTTTTCTTTACTCATTAGGTAATTTCCAGCATTGTATTCTTCTAGTTTCTGCTCTCTGCCCTATAATTTCCAAAGCAGTGTTCAGATCCTTCCAAAAAGCTTCATTGTATGCTGGCTGCCACTTGCAAGTAAATAGCACTCTGATGAACTTAGGAATATCTATTTCTCCCATAATTGGTTGGTACCAGTCAGTGCAGTCCAGCAATGGAAAAAATGAGAAAAAACACACTGCAAAAAAATTAGCTGATTCAAATACTTCCTGAAAATACAGATATTCCACTATGACTTCTCATTACCAGCAAAATACTAAGGAGAAGCATGATTCTGTGTCATCAAAAATAGCTAAGCCGAGCTTGAAAACTAAGGAACAAAGACCTGTATGTACTTTACTGCGTTCTGGGAGGGGAAACAAAGCAAGAGTAGAATAAAGCAAGAGATTCTTTACTCTCCTTAGCATCAGGGAAAGTTATTCAGAGACTTCGTGGACAGCACCAGATATGGTGTTCACAGTTCAACTGAATGTCCATAATAAAATATTTGCTTGCAATGAAATCTGAATGCCATTCACTTTTCTCTTGATTTATATATTTATTTTTTTTAAAATCTGACTCTTTGTTTCTATAAGAAAGCTTAGTGCATTGTGTCATGTACCAGGGATTACTGGATCAGAGAGAAAGGGACTTTTCTTTCTAAAATTCTGAATGTTGTTCATTAAGAGAACACAAAAAAACCTCAAGGTAATGCATGATCTGTGCAAATTGCACTGATATTCCAGGATCAGCACACCTGGGCTTCAAGTCTACCACCCAAATCAATCACTGCTGATAATCATCCTTCAACAGAGCAATGCAGATCAATTTTCATCTGTTAAGTGCTTCTGCCTTACTTTATTACACCACTGTCTCCTAAAGAAGACAGATACTGAGGTATTTTAATAGAAATTATTTGACACGGCTCTTATAAATTCCATAAAATAATTATCCTTGTGTTGCATATAGGAGTCAATTTTGTTAAGTGAGAAGAGCATGAGACCGGGAATTACAAAATGTGATTTCTAACCTTGTTTCTGCCCCTGATTCTAACTAAGTGATTTTAGGCTAATCACTTTTATCTTTCTGTGCATCAGTTTTCTCATTTTGATATTGGAATTAATAACCTGCATCTTGGTAAAGACTTTTGAGGAATACTGATGAAAAGCATTAGATATGAATCAGGCCTTATTATTAATAATAGGAAATTGCTTTGGGATCCTTGGATGATAAGTGCTATTTAAATGCAAAGAAAATATTGGGACTTTAATTGCTTCATCTTTCAGATCTACCCCAGTTTTACTTACTCACACACTGACAGGTAAATTGAACTCAAATTATATCAGAGTGGATACACAAAGATATAAATGTATGAGCCCCTTGCATTATTGCTGTTGCAGCTTCCAAGGCTTTGGAACACCTGCTCTGTGCTGCTCAAGATGCCACATGGCAAACATCCAAATCTCCCGCTGCTGGTGGGATACTGGGTATTAATGGAAATGCTGAAATCCCCAAATTCTTTCAACAGTCCAACTTCAAACCTTCCACTTATGAGACCGTTTATCAAAGTCATTACAATTGTGATGAAACCGCTGTTGTTTTGAAATGATATAGGGAACAAAATGTCATTATCAAGTAGTTTTACTGAGGGAAGATCAGAGCCACAGTCTATTAAAGTATTGCCATTGATTTATTCACTAATGTGCCCTATATTTTCATCTGCAAAAGCCTTTGTACAACCCAGTGTCTATTAGTGCAATTATCCCACGTAACTGCTCTGCAGGGCACGGCTCATTATGGCTCTGGGTTTTTTTGCTTTCAATGCTGAATGCTGCCAGCAGCATCCGGGTTCAGGAGAGGCTCTGGCGGGTGGTGACAGTGGGAAAACAACTCCAGCACCAACAGGAGCCTCGCCCACCACATCCATAACAAACTGCAGGGGAAACAACTACACTGATATCACCCCAGCAACACCCCATGACAGAGAGACAGGCAACAGGCACGAGATGAAACACAGGGAATACTGCTTAGGCACAGGGAGTTTTAATTTATTCCTTGACTGCCAGGGTGGTCAAGCACTGGAGAAGGCTGGGCACTCACCACCCTCAGAGCTGCTCAAACCCCACCTGAACAGAGCCCTCTGCAGCCTGCTGGATGTGACCTGCTTTAGCAAGGGCTGCACTCCACAGGAGACTTCCAGCCTCATCCACCCTGTGATTCTGTGACAAATAATTCCTCTCAGATCACCAGGTTGTTGATGTGTGACCTATATTCACTACTGGAAATTAAAGAGAGCAGCTGCAAATGCTTAAAATCTGGACTGGACAGAAGAATATGCCCCCTAATAAAACACTGCAGAGAAAACTTTGTTTTTCCTGTTTACTCATCTTCCACCTGAGGGAAGTAAAGCATAAACATGGCTCTTTTTAGCCATCCTAATTCTGGTAAGACAGTAATCACTGACTTAATTACTAATCAGTTTGCATCAGAAATTAGCAGGCCAAAAGCAGAGTGCTGCATTAGTCACGCAGTTTAATACCCAGTATTTTTGGTATTTCAGAAATACCTCTTTTCTTCACAATTATTCAGCCAGAGCCCCTTATTTTATCACAGCGTTCCTTTGCAGGAGCATTATTTCTTCATAATAGACCAAATTCCAGCCTGGGAATGGGAGGAGTAAGCCTCCCTGGTTCCCTCTATTAATGATTGCAGAAAAGCCAGGCAGCTTCTTCACACCTCTGAGAAGCAAGGAGAACTCCACAGGAAAACAGGAACATGCTTTGTTTTGTTTAATAACAAACCAAATCAATTTGATGAGCAGTGATGGCCTTGGCCCCCGGCACTTCTGAGGAATTAACAAGCGACCTGTATTTATGGCCTGAAGCAACACTCCTCCAGCAGGGAGGGATCCAAAGCAGGGGCTGAATTTCCAGTCATATTTGCTTCTCAATGGGAAGAAAGTGAAAATCCCTAAGCAGAGGAATTTAGGTAAAAAAGCTCTTCCCACCCCCACCACCCATGAAACATTAATTATGCTCCTTTTTGTCGTTATCAGAATTGTGGCACCAGGCTATACAGCCATGATTTCTGTTCACTGCAACTTCCACATTTCAGTGGAAATCTTTTTGGAGTTCAGGACCTATGCATTTTTTTAATAGTTTAATAGTTTAGTCTATAACAAAATCTGCAAATCAAAACCAACAGACTCTTTGGGGCTTGAACACAATGGCCTGAACAAGATCTTAAGTACTGCTAACATCCATTTCATTTTCCAAAACAAATTTAAAGGAACATACATTTGTGGAGAAAAGAATAATGATTGCCATTACTGAGACTCCATATGGTAGGATAGGGACAATAGGAAGTGCATTATTTAAAAATACAAGAGGGCTGTGTTCCAGCCCTAGTCAGGCACTATAAATATTTCAGCTACTTTTATAATTGGGTTCATTTAAAATACTATCTTCTCCCAAAAACATTGCATTCAAAATGCACTGTGTAGAATAACGATCATTTGTTTTGGTCACATCAAAATATCAATCAAAAAACCATTAGGGATTTTTTTTTTTTTTTTCCTGGCTGGGATGCTGTGAAACAACATCTCCCTGAGACCAAAAAAAATGATGTTGTAGAACATATAATTCATCTTGCCTCTGGATAAAATGACTGCTGTGAAACAATCCAAAAACTTTCAGCAGGGAGATAAAACAATGTATATTTCTGCCAGAAAACCCAAGTTGCCTGACAGCACCTCATCTTAGCTCAATGGTTAAATCTCAGTCTCCTGGATAATGATTTTTGTTCATCCCCCTAAGACAGGGGTAATTATACAGAAGTTTTAATATCAATATCAAAAATGTTGCATAATATTTGCAATATCATGGCAATACCAATGTCATGAAACATACAACTCCTGTACAACAGCAGTAAACTTCACAGAGCTGTGCAATAAAGCCCTTTCCATTGAATTCTTTGAATTTTTAAGTGAAAATGTGAAGATACATTTTATCCTGTTCTTCTTTAGTGTGTTTGCAGTAAAGCTGCATTTAATATTTTTCTGTAAGAAAGCAGCAATGAGGGAGACTGGCATTCTGAATCTGTATGAAATGGAATATCCAACAGTGTTTTCTTCTTGTTTGTCATTTTTGAACTCCCTATGACTTTAAATAAATAGGAGGCTTCGTGGTTTGGATGCTGTGGATTGCAACACATTAAAAAAAAACAGAGTCAAAAATTAGCAATTCCTCACAGAGGCTTCCAGAAGAAAGGGTTTGTTCTGCACAAGGCAGAAGTGTTAATATCCTCTGCACATTCCATACTCCTCAGAAGTTATCAACCATGAATGTGAGAAGCAAGAACACAGAACAATAACCCAGGATTAACCCAAACCTTGGTTATGGGGACAAACCTGAAAATTCCCTCACAGTTTTTTCTCCAAACGTGAGCACAGCTGACCTGTTTCCTCATGAGATGAGCCCACCACTAATATCAGCTTTTGTACCTGTGTCAGCTCTGCCTTTTTAGCACTTTTAGCCTTCGGTCTTGGTGACAGGCATATCTTTCACCATCTCTAATCTGAGAAGCTTTGCAGAATTAAGTTAAATGTGATGGTGAGCAGCATTATTTACAGCGGTGGCTTTGTGAGGTGTTCTGAATGTCAGCCTTCAGGAAACTGCTAAAAAACCTTCTTCATCTCTGTTCAGAAACAGAAAAAGAAACCTTCTGAAGTTTGAGGGGGTTTTTCTAGAACTAAAACTGTGGCAGGTTGAATTCACACCAGAAAACATATTCCAGGCTCTGGTTTGTGCCTCTGTCTGGCAAGGCCAGAGCTAATGAGGACGGGCATATATTCTGTCCATGAATTGTTCCAATCCTCCTGCCCTCCCGCTCACCTGCTGATCCCAGGAACTGCCTCTGGTGCTGTCACCAAGCCCTGGCTGTTTGGGGACACCCCTGTCCCCCATCACCTCCCCAAACAGCCTTTGTCAGTCCTGCTGCCCCAGCCAGCTGTTAGGCAATGATCAAAATCAGCAGATTATTGCTCCAGCCAAGAAATATTCTTCCACCAGGAATAAGAAATCACCTCCATATTGCCAGTCCCAAAGTAGGCAAGAAAATTACGTTCATTAAAAAATCTTCCCATAATGACATCCATCCTATCAAAAGGCTCAGGGATGACTGACCTTGGCGTCCAGGATTAAGGAAGCATTATTTTTCTTGATTACCAGCAGCAGAATAGTGGGGAAATTATAAAGCCATTGAGAGGATTAATACAGCCCTGATCTCTCTCTCCTGGCTCTTTATCTCAAGCGATTAAAGTTCTCCAGGAAAAAAAAAAACCCTAAAATAAAATAGCCATGGAGCATACGCCTGCTGCCATGGAGAGAGACAGCATCAGCTCCCCGTGACAGCCAGGGCAGAGGTTAATTATGTATTCTGTATATGGTTTTAATCACTTTAATCAGATCACCGCTCTGCTCCATCTCAGGCTGTAACTTCCTAAAAGCAAGAGGAGCCCTTTGGGCCTGGCAGTGTTTGTTTTGAGCCAGGGGAGGGGAGGAAGAGGATGAAACACGCTGCATTAAGCACAAACAAAGCTGGTGCAAAACCTATCTGCCAGACACACAGAGTGAGTGTGAGCAGGGCCAGAGTGGCACTGAGAGGTCACACGAGGTTCCTTCCTGCTTTAGGGACACCCAGAGAGCTGCCCCAGGCTCTGGAACAAAGCACAGCCCCAACACACACCCTGCTCCTCCCCACCTCTATCTCTGCTTCCAGAGCCTGATACCCCAGCAAAGGCAAAGAAAAACAAGGGGAACAATTGCACAGCAGCAGGAAAAGCCACATTAAGAGAGATGGAACTGACTGTTTCAGAATCACACTCCTGTGATTCCCAACCAGTCAGTTCCATCCATCGCAACGTGGGAAGAAAGGATTGCTTCTTTCAGAACTTCGGCCGGGGTTATTATCAGCTCTGCTCAGGGTTTTGTGCTTGCATCTTACACAGACAAACCTCTCATTTATGGGCATTTGACTTGAAAAGAAAGAGCAGAATAGGCCTTTTTTTTAAATTTAATTAAGGAATATTGGCCTTCAGAAAGAAGGGAGGAAGTACCATCCGTGGAATGGAGTGGGAGAGAGAAATCTTTCTTTGTTCCCTTTGGAGCATACAGAGACATTGTTATATTCTGTTTAAAATATTTTCAGACTGGGTGGCATGAGGAGAGTGTTCAGGCTTCTCCCCAGCAGTCAGTATTTATTGCAACATAAAAAATGTCAAACATGGATGGGTTCTAACTTTGAACAAAACAATCCCTGAGCCAAACTGATCCTCATTACGAGGCTCCCTCACATCACCAGACATCACTTTAATTCAAGGCCACACTTCCCCTGCCAGATGCAGTTTCCAGGTTACTTCACTTTTACATTGAGAAGCAGAAAACCAAGAACATCATTCAGTCCCAAATAAGCTCCTTTTTACAAAAACATCCAAAATATTTGACAATTCTTGTGGGCTCTTCTGCAGTGTTTTATTGAGCAAAGAGAATCTTTAAAATAAACCTATTTCCTTTCATAGCAGCCCATAAATTCTTCTCTGTATAATGCTTTGGATATACCTGGCTATACACAAGGGACTCTAAAAGTGCTTGAAGATAATTTATTAATTTTATTTTTAATTCCAGCCATCTGGAGCTATAAACACATTTAGGGAATTACATAATAAGACCAATATCTAACAAAATCCTCCCATGACTGCCCAGAGAACTCCATCATCCAAAAACCCAACTCATCCTTAATCCTAAAGCTGTCATATTCTGTTGGTCCCAATTTTTGTCCCAGGTGCATGAAAAAGAAATGCTGAATTGCTTTTATTTCTGCTTTTAATTTGTAACCAACCTATATATTTTACTTTGAAAAAAATCTGCTATAGTCCAATAAAGAACAAAATCAATAAAAATCCTGTTTTGGAGGTGAGGAAACCAGAAGGAGGAAGGAGACCTGCCAGAGACACCTCAAACCTTCTCAGAAACACCTCTGGTCTCAACATCTTCCCGTGCACAGGTGGGGAGTGAGGTTTTGGTAACAATTATGGAGTACCCAGGTACCCAAGGGGGTACAAGACAATGCCTGCTCACTGTCTGACCAAGAGTGAAAATGAATGCCAAGAAGAGGAGAAAGCATTTTAGCAACAGCTGTTTTTCTACAGAAGAAGTTCTCACAGTTATAAGGAAAGAAGTTTGATCCATTTTAGAACAGAGTTTGTCACCTGTGCATTTTTGAAGCCAAAAATCTGAACCAACTGGAAGTGAAAGATCTAAAATTTAGTTTTTAACATTAGTTGATTAAAGAAAGGATTTGACTTTCCAAGGAAAGTTGTATGATGTGAGTGTTGGTCTCTAGTTCATCCCCAGAATCTGGGGGAGCTGACAGAAAGGTATCAGGATAATTCCAGGGTTCTCTCAAAGCCTGAGTTAATAAAGACAGGGTCACTTCCAAATGTCACCATCTCTTTATGCAACAAGCACCTCCAGAGTTCTAAGATAAAAACACCCAGCTCAAAGGTTTTGCAAGTTGATATTATCACTACCAGAAAAATCACTTTGGAGCTTAGCAAGTAATGAAACACCTTTCAAAAGCAACTTAAGAAGAGCAGAGGCAATAGCAGGGAAAACAACCTTGTTCTCGGGCAAGAGGCTGTTTTCAATAAATAAAACACACCTATTGCACAGAGAATGACCTTTCAGCAAGTCTAACCTTAGTTCAGTGTAAAGGAAATTAAAGTCTCTGGTACTGATGCAGGCATAGTCAAGAGCATCTTGTGCTGGCAGCAAGAATTCCTGTTGCTGCTTTACTTCTGACCTTTTGCATCCAGTAGGAGAAGAAAGGAGAGAGAAGGAAGCCCATCTGGATTTCCTGTAGACAAGATGTCTGTTCACATACATCATGACCCAGCTGGTAAATAAAGAAACCTTGGCAAGTGGTGGTAAGCAAACGGTGTCCTGCTGATGGGATTTCTCCAGGAGAGGCAGCAGCTCTGAATAAAGTCCCCATTCTCAATAATCTGCTCATTGTCTCTGGGGGAAAATCAGATTTCACATTTATTTGCCCTTTGGTTACCAGAGGAGCAGACTGACTGCAGACTGTCCTTTTCCCCAAGCCATTAGTAAAGTGGCCTTTCAAAGCTGGCTTCTCTAAGGAACCCTCATTTCTTTAGATGACATTTCTCTGAAGTGCTGCCTGTCCATTAACACAAGACTGGAAGCTGGCCCTGGCAGAAGATTCCTCCTTCCCACCACTTCATTGTCTGTTGCAATTTACTCCCTTCCTTCAACTATGTGCTCTGGACATTTCTTCATCTCATTCCACACCTCAGCCTGTGTGAAACATCACTACAGTCACCCTCAGATAGATCCCTTCCATCAATAATTTCTGCATCCTATGATAAATTGTAGTTATGAAGAGGCAGAGGAACTTTTGGAATGTTTTCAGTATAGCTGTGATCAGTAAGACCTCCAGGTAAATGACCCAAAGGAGGACACAATGGACACGTCCCTGAGAACTCAATTTTTAGGAATGAGATTGCTCAGTTCCTGTATTTCCTATATTAAGAACCTGCATGGGAAAATGCTAGAATAACATGAACTCCCTTCTTCACAGAAGAATTCCCCTCAAATATTTATCCCAAAGGTGCAACACTTCACAGAGACTTTGACACTAAAATAAGAATGTTACTGCAGCCACAGCACAGCCAACTCTCTTCTCACAATAAATCCACAACATCTTCATAATTGTCCCAGATACTTTTGGTGAACCAGGTGACAGTCTGGAACTCGCTCAGTCCTTCAAATACACTGAGAAATTCTTCTCTGTGGGGGTGGTGAGGCCCTGGCACAGGTTGCCCAGAGAAGCTGTGGCTTCTTCATCCCTGGAAGTGTCCAAGGCCAGGCTGGACAGGGCTTGCAGCAACCTGGGAAAGGGGAAGGTGTCCCTGCCCATGGCAGAGGGTGGCACTGGATGATCTTTAAGAACCTTTGTAACCCAAACCATTCTCTGTGATTCTTTGATGAGGCAGCTTTATCTCTTGCTGCTTAAATAAAGTTCATTTTTCTTAACGTGACAGTTTTAATCTCATTCAACTGAAAATTCTGTTCAACAGTATTTAATAAACCCAGTACTACCCAGAGACACATATACTACATAGAAATGATACCATTTATAGGACAAAGTTATATGGCACATTTTTCAAAGTCAGTGATTGGTGACAGGCTTGCTTACTCCTCATTAATAAAAAATAAAGGCATTGCTCCTGCTGGATACTACTAAGGTTTCTTGTTTACTTTTCCTTCCAATTACTGTAATTGACCTATAACTCACTGGAGTTCTGGGCATTTACTCTAAACTTTGCACAGAATGCAGCAACAATCCTTCAGCATGGCAGCTAAATATGTCAGGATTAACATTCTGCTAAATATTCCAAGAGAAATTACACTAGTGTTGTAAGCTGGGGGTTTATGAGAGGTTTTATGCAATTTGTGGATTCTGATCACATCTGGGACAATATTAAAGGGCAAGTAAAAATCTATCACAAATCTGTGTTTATCTCTCTGCTAAGCTGAAAATAAAAATCTGACCAAATCTCAAAGTCTGGTTTGGGAAAGAATTATGTAACAGTTTGCTGTATTTCCATAAGTTTATTTCATTTGATGGCAAGCAAAACACCAATAACTTAAAAGTAACTCTGCTTGGTACAAGCACAGGGTAACGAGGCCCTTTGATCACGCAGGGATGCTCTTCCCACTTTCTGCAAAGTTTGTTCTCATATGGGAACTTAAACATCAATTCCTGCCTTCTAGAAAGATTTCTTTCTTTTGATCACCAGATAGAAGGACCAGAGATGTGCTAAGACAGGTGACTGCAGATGAGACTGTCTTGAAAATCCAAACTGATTTTAAGCACAGGGAGCAAAAACCCTCTCAGCACAAGGACTTGCAGGGTGCACTATGCAGCTGTCAGGCAACAGCCTCCAAAGCTCCACAGCCAGAACTTGTCTGACAGCTGTGGATTACAAACCTCCTCCAAAACTGGCCTAGCAAATATCTACACTGCACCCTGCAACCCCTTGGCAATTTAGTAGCTGCCTCAAATTGTTTTTCAAAGCAGATTTCTCCCTTTGCATAGGGATGGAATAAACACAAACTCTTCTAATTCAGTAATCAGGACAGATAATTACATCCTCTTAATTGTTTTCTTTTTCCAGCTTAGGTTCATGTTGATGGGAGATGGTAAAATTAGTCCACGAGCCATCTGAAGTTTGCCACTTGCTGATTAAAGCCTTAATTGATTCAGAATGTTTTACAAATCAATCTCTGAATTACTTCAGGATCATGGTGGCATATTGTAAAAAGGAATTCAAACGCACACAGTCTCCTTGTGAATGAGAAGCACATTCCCATAAATCCTTAACTGCATAAACAACTTGGTTATGGTGTTTCAAAATTCACTGTTTGACAAGTTCAGAGGAAAACGGCAAAATGAGAATTGCCTAAAATACAACCTGCTGTGACTTACAGAGGATTCTTGAGCTTACTTTGCAATTTTTGAATGGATTGCAATGATACAATCTTGAGGAGAGGAAAAAAGTAAAATAGAACTGTCCCCATCTTCTGCAAACTCATAAAACTGTGATCTACAACCCAATGCATTCCAAGCCAGATGTGTTTTTCTGATTCAGTGCACTCCTTCCCTCAATCAGGATCCACAGTTTTCACTGAGATTTTTTTTTTTTTTCCCCTAACATGCAGTTCTGGTCAGCTTTGCATGTTTCCAGAGACTGCTTCCCAGGATTTCCTTCTGAAACAGAGATTTTAAAGTTCTCTTGGTGATCAAGGATGAAAAGCAGAGATATCTGACATTGTTCTTAAGGGCTCATCAAAAGGAACAACTCTGGCTGTAAGGACAAGCCTCTCCCTCCCCAGTGCTGAATTTGCAGAGGTCAGAGTGAGAATTAGACAACTTTGATGTCTCCCTTCCCCCAGAATTGATCATTCAAATCAGCTCACCTTTGTCTCAGTCTAACCACAGGCTCACAACACTTGAGGACGTGGAGACCACTTAAAACATATCACTGTGCCCTTAAAATAAAGAAAAAGAGAGGCTTCTGCCCTATATTTCAAAAGCTGACAGATTTCATGAAACATCCTATTTTTTATGACACACCCTGTCCATAAAACTGTATTTGCCCCTTGTAATAGCTCTGTCTGACAAACACAATGGGAGGCTGAACTGAGGTGGATTTCCAGAGTTTTTCCAGGGACCATTTCCTCTGGAGGCAGAAGTGTGGGCAGCACAGACAGGGTTGGTGTTTGCTGTTTGCACTCATAGACAGAACTTTCTACAGATCCCATACCTTTATGCCTTTATGCCTAAGGTTAAATTTACTTCAGAAAATTCTTATTCAAAGATGTAGCTGACAAACTTCTATGCCACAAATATTACTCAGGTAATTCATATTCACTTCTGATAAATATTTAAAGAGCACCACTCAGTTAAGGATAAGGATTTATGACAAACACACCACCTCCAGCATTAACACACAAATGAGGTTTGTGCTCCCCGTTCTGCTGCTGTGCCATGAAGCATCTGTAAAGGTGATATTAAGATACTAAAAAGTCATCAAAGTTGTTTGTGACATTGTGAAGTGAAAGTGAAATCAAGTACCCGAGTCACACAAACCAAGTATGGACTCGTTAAAACCCAGTCTTTTAAAAATTGCAATAAAGTCTTGTCAGCTGACTTCATAAACCTCCACTTGAAACACACAGAAAATAGCTTTATTGCTCAAAAAGTAGCAAAATATAGTTCTGAAAGGAAGCTGCTGTAAAGAACCAGTGTGTGCAAAGGCTGCAGGAAAACAGCTTGGTCATTATTCACAGTAAACTCATAACTTGTGTGTTTTAAGTCTCACAACTCGGAAATATTTTGACAAAATTAAAAACACCTCCTCTTGTATGTTCAGGGAAAGAATGAACCAAGAAAAACACTATCTACCTGCATCTGTTAGCCATAAACTCGGGATAAAGTGTTACTTCATCCCTCTCACAGCTGCTACAGCCTCATGCTGCCACACTAATTAGAGGTCTGTCACTTCTTCCATTACAAACACCCTCTGAAAGCATTTGTAACAACCTTGTAAAAAAAAGATTTATCTGTGAATTTTAGGAATTCCACTGCCTTCTCCACCTCTAAATCATAAAAAAAGCCTTCCTCAAGTCGCCCAGCTGACTGCAGTGACACCTTATAACAAAATGCACAACCCTCCCAGACTTGTTTGCTCAAAATGAATTCTGCATTATGCTCAGCAACTCAGCAGTCACTACCACATCCTAAAAGATCTTCCAGATTCCATATTTTACCCCATTAGCCTCTGAGGCGCAAATCCCCCTATTCTGCACACCCAGAGCCACAATTAAATCACAGTCTTCCTCTCCTCTCCTCCTCTAGACCAGGGCTGTTTTTGCTGATGATGTCCACAGTGCTACTTTTAAAAGCACCCCAGGCCCTCCAAGTTAGAACACACCACATCAGTCCCATGAAAGCAGTGACCGATATCCTCCCCCAAAATCAAGTGGCAAACAAGTGTTAATCCAAACTCTGGTAAGATGCTTTTGATATTGAGCAGCCTGGACCCATTGGCTGTGCTTACATTTTTTACATGACACTTCTTGAGTTAAAGTTTGGAGAAAAGCTAAATTTAAATGTCATCTTGAGGGTGGAAAAACATAATATTGCCTTACTCTAATTCATGGCTTCTTTCAGTAGAAAAAAATCCTCCTCTTTTTTAATTCCCCATAGCAACTTGGGCATTGGATATTTGCATTATTGTCTTTCCACTGTTATGGGGAAGTGTTGAACATCTGGTTAAACCTCCTCTCCCTTAAAAACATACCTGTTGCACTGACAAGCAATCCACCAAGCAATCAAATTGAACTATTTTTAGAAAAGCTTTAAAAATACTTGCATGGTACAAAAAAAACTTTTAAACACTGGCAAGGTACAGATGTTTGTCACAGAGGTCACAGACCAATTCCCAAGCTAACAATATTAGAAATCTGTGTTATTGTAGTGGAATGAGCAGAATTCTCTATCAAATTTACCATGGGAATACCCACAAGTGAAAGAATATTAATTTTAGATGAAGAATCAATATGCAACAAAACCACCGACATTACAATGACCACAAGATTCAGGTAAGCACAAATTTTGTCTGAAGGGGAAAGTGCTCCTCAAATGATTAAATAAATGATCCCTGTTGCACCAAAGATAATAAATAATAACTGCAAAGCACATTTATATAAATCTGCAGAATCAATCCCATGGTGTTTTACAGTTAAGGAGCAGATTAGATAGGTCAGCATGATGTTGGAGATCAATACAATAATAATATGTTGAAGTATAAGCAACGGTACCAAATTCTATTTGAAAGCATGAAATTGGTCCAAAAGTGATGAGTCCATAATCACAATAAGCACAAGATAAACAACCCTCAGGCTCCCCAGTTCACAAGCTATTTAGACCTATGTGAAAGTGCTCTGTACTTGTACTAAAATTAATTCAGCAGGGCTCAAAATGAAGATATTTATTTTTCAGTTTTCTTTGTTTGCATCTGAAGTTTCCAGTTTAAACCACAGAACAAAATGAACCTTAGATTTTTCAGCTAAAAACCAACTCCCATATAACCTTTGCTTTGTGAGAGGAAGATCACCAGATGAAATTAAGTCACTTTACAGTATTTCTTGGCCTTGTTCCAGGACGATGTGGCAAAGAAACATTTGTCATAATCACTTACAATTGGGAAAGAGCAGGAAAAGATCACTGTTAATGACACAGCTCTGCCTGCACAGGGGACTCTGCAGAGCCATCACTGCTCAGTGACAGCCACAGACCTGGGGTGAAGATCTGGATAAAACAGGAGTGAGATGCACTGAGTTCTCTGCACAGGGGAATTCACAGCCTAAAAAGGGAGATACTTAGTTCCACCTCCTTTGACACAATACACCCACTTGAATTCTCTTGCTTGCTGGGGTTTTTTTGGTAAGTTGGATGAGCTGGGTGGGTTGAGCATGGCATGCCTGCAAGAGCCTCTTTTCATGCCATTATCCTCAGCATATTCACGTCTTGCTTTCATGGGCCTTTTTAGCTAGCTTTTACTGACTTGATTTAATATTCATAATCACCTTGAAAAGGCCATCTGCAATTTAATCACTCACTACCAATTACTTTCTTTAATAGCTTTGACAGTATCACTCACAGATACCTGATAAATCCACGAGGATGGCTGAAGGCAGCACAGGCTTTGAGTTACTTTCCCAGCATCTGCAGAAGGTACAACACTGCTGGCTGCTTAAGCCCTCACCAAGTCTTTACTAAGTCAGGTTTATGAGCAGATCAAAATGCAGCCACATGAAGTGAAAAAACAAAATTTTCTTTTATCCCTCCTTAGTGCAGAAGGAATGAGCAGGGAATAAAAAAAGAACCACCAGACACAACTACTCTGCTTTTCCTTCTTTATCCAACACATTTTCCACTGCAGTATTTTCCCTACACACAAACAGCAGAAGCTGCTTCATCCTCAGCTCATAACGATATTTAACAGCAAACATGGCTGGACAAAATTTAGTAACATTTTGCACAAATAGGGCCTTGGAGACCAGGATATTGCATGCATTTTCCTGGTTGCTGTGCTCCATTTTTATCACAAAAAGTGCAGTCCTTTAAAGATATGCTGTTTAACAATGATGTTCTCCAGTATTAGAGGAGCTGTAACTTTGTTTCCACATTCCATAGCTAGAATGATTTATCCATCCTCAAAATTAATCCATAATCCCAAAGTCTGCCTTTTTAAGGGCTTGAAAGTGTAGACAAAAGTCCTCACATGAAAAGAAAATGGTATTTCCATTGCCTTATAGCACAGTCTGCAGGGGGAAAAAAAAAAAAAATCAAATTCTGGATTGTTCCAATGTCTAAACCACTCCCCAGCTGCACACAACAATACGTGAAACCGAGCAGGACAAAACCAAAGGATAACAAACACCCTGGGCTGGGAATTTGCAGCTCCCATGGTACAGCCAAGGGGACAGGAAATCAATGCAGCTTTTACATACATCAGGTGAAGTAACCCAGGTTACAGCCAGGTCTGAGTTTGTCTTCCTATTACAAATGAGGTAGGAAGGACCAATTATTCTAAATTGCTTTAAAATTCATAGGAAGTCCTTACTAAAATCTAAAAAGAATATTTATAGCTGTACAGGTAACCTTGAATCCTGCCTGTCCTGACTCTTCAGTGCTTGGGTTGAAGTTGCAATCACTATTTTTCCATTTTTTTCCATGCCCAGGCTGTTGTCTGCACTCCCACAATTACTTGGACAAATCACGTCTCTCTGGCAGAAGCATGAGACAGACATCTGAGGCTTTTCCATTCTTATTCAATTTTCCTGTTTTATGATGTATATTGAGAAGAAATTAAAAACATCTTTAATATGAAGAGCTTTAAAACGATAACCCTCAAGCAACCATATGTCTGTGAAAGCTGGAGATGAAAATTAGCTTTTGTGGAGATGCTGGGAGGGCAGCTCTGCTACACAGACCTTTGGCACGTGGAGGAATCTCTAGGATATATTTAGGCTTTTGCAATAACTCAGTGAAGAACATACTCCACTAAATATCTCTTTTGACCATATTTACTGTTCCTTATCTGTATTGTTTAGAAGACATTTCAAGCTTGCCTAATACAACAGTTATAAGAACACTATCAAACAGCTCCTCAAGTATTTCTTTTCCAAACTGAAGAGTCCTTCATATGACTAAAAAAACAGCCTCAAAACCATTACGTGCTGTAAATGTATCTGGTTCATAAGAAATCAAATGCTTGTCACTGCTTTCCTAAGCAAGAGCTTGGTATCTCTGCACTCTCTCACTCACAGCCCAGCCAGGAGAAATTTTCTCACTGCAGACCAGGACAGAGCTCTCAGATCAGAGAATCATTGATTATCCTGAGTTGAAAGAGACTCACAAGGACTATCCAAGTCCAATTCTGGAATGTTTTTCTTTAAATGGGGCTGTTTGTTTGTTTTTCCTTAAAATAGCGTCCTTCAGCTCAAGCTCACTTCAATAAGTTACAAGTTCTTAGTTTCTTAGTAAAAAGCACCTTCGAAAGGGTTTGCCAACTTAAAATAAATGAGAATTATACTTTAAATACATCCCACTGTGTAAAGGTGGGAATCAAAGCAAAATACATCAAGTCAGCTTCTTGGAAAACTCCAGGAGTTGGGCACAGCAGAAGGAGACTTAAAAGAAACCAGGAGTTAATGTTCAAAAGGGGTAAATTGATACACCAGTCTGCAGTAGCTGCTCCTCCTAAAGCTTCAGCATTATGATCCTTACAGGAACTGAAGTGCAAAGCCCTGTACAAATGCCTACAAATCACTGGGCTTCTGGCTGCTCTGGAGGTTTTAGGCAGTGCAGTTGGATCTGGGGTGTACAGGATAAAGAGATAAATAGTTCCAGGGAAAAGACTGTTTGCCAGACTGATGGGCCCGGGAAGCTGCCAACACTGAATGTTGTTTGACTTAAATCTTCTCAGTTTTATGATTTCTATTACTGTTATTATATTATTCATCTATATACTCGTTTTTATGGCATTATCAGTACGTATTAAAAAGCTTTTCCAAGATCCCACAGTAGTGCTTAAAATTACAAGTATGGACAGGAGCTACTACTCTCATGCCAACAATTAGAACTAATCATGAGCACAAAGTACTTACACAAGAATAAGAAAAATATTCACTTATCACTGCACCGAAATGGAAAAGAGAAACTAAATAGAAATATGTTCACAATAGAAAGTGGTTAAATTGGAATTGGATTATACTATAAATTTTACCATTTCTGCCCATGAAAGATGATTTAATCTCGAGTAACCAACATCATCTTTTCATGTCTGATCAAAACAATGTTTATTTCAACAGCTCCCTTTCATCTTATTCCACTCTGAAGTATTAGTACAAGATTGACTGGAGAAAAACACAGATCAAAAATTATACTTTCTTTGTAAATCCTACAGTATTATTTAAAAACACCGTAGATGGACCAAGGAGATTGAAAAGTCTGTCTGTTGAACCAGCAATACTTTTCTGTCTAGAAAAGTTTTCTGGCATTTTTCTCCTGCTGATCTTCCAACAAATCATCGCAGTTTGTTCAAGATGGCATTTTCCTGGATGGCATGTATAATTGATGGGTGTCACATTTTATAAAATGATTGCAAGGTAAATTCAATTTTCCCTTTTCCTTGTTTGTGTCCTCTAAGAATCCCTTATCTCCACATATCAATTACTGAGCAGTGACAGAGATAGGATACAAATCACTCCGATGAATGTAATAGCAAAAGTGATTAGAGATGGGGAGAGATTAATTGCAAGTGTCAGAAATAAATAAAGGGTTTAGAAGACAACCCAGGATTTGGAGCCTGTGTTTGTGTGTGCAATCCAGATTTCTCTCAGACACTATAACCCCCCAGACCTCATAAACAGACAAGTGTAACAAGAAGTCATGTTAAAATAAAAAGTTTGATTATAGAAACCTCAGCATTTGCCGTTTTTTTTCAGGGCAACATGCATAATGTATGTGCATCTGCTGAGAGAACAGACACTCAGTTCGGGTGCAGTTCTGTATTTTCACCAGCCAGTGAGGAGTCCCCATAACAACAGGGTTGTTCTGTTGCACTTGGGAGAAAAGGAAATAACTATTCTTCCCATAAACCACACATTTAAAGCTTCATTACATTTGTTGATGCGATATGATGAAAATTAAGTGCCAGATATTTGAATAGGTTTTATGCTGATTTAGGCTGTTCAAGTTCTCTTTAATAGGAAGACTGAAATAATCTTACAGAAAGTTCATTTGTTTTCATCTTTCCATGACAAAAGCTACCAGCAGAGGAGACCCTGCTTGCCTGGGGCAGAGGCTGCAGCAGTTGCACCGTGTGTGGCGCTAAGTTTTCTCAAAAATAGTCCAGAGGAAGATTAAACTGGAGACCAATTAATATTCTGCTATTTATCAGGAAGAGCACTGATAGCATATTTAGAAAAACTGAGGAAAAAAGCTTGAGCTGCCTGCCACAAAGGTTTCCCTGCTCGCCTTTATTATTCCTGCAGTTTAGCAATCTATCATTTTAACCACAGGTTTCCTTCTCCAGCTCTGCAGTTAAAAGTGAGCAAAGTTTTCCTTTAAGGAGAAAAAAGAGAATTATGGAAGAGATCTGGCTGATGCTTTTGAAAAACCTAACAATGAAATTTGGAGTCCAAGAAGGCTGATAAATCCTGAACATCATCTGTTACTTCTTTGTAATGCATATAAAATCAGTCTACAGTGCAGTACAGTGTCACTTTTTGCAGTAGATAATAGGGTAAAGCACTGAGAATTATCAACCTCCACTGAAATTCCCAGCTCTGGATAAAGCTTAAACTAACATTTGTTCCAAAATATCAAACCCAAATCTTTAACGCTAACTCAATTAAGTCCTTTTTCTTACAGCTATTATTGTTATTAAAATGTGGTTGACTTTAATACATAACCATGCATTTGAGATGTGTGTAAGTTGCACTCTATTCTCAAAGAAAGAAAAAAGATCCTCATTTAAAATGTATGTCCTTGAATATAGAGCAACAATAGAAGAAAAAGCACTCTGACAGGATATGACCAGGGTATCAAAAATGGCTTTTATACAGAATACGTCCTTAGGGTTGAGTGTTAGACCCCAAACACTTGCATAGACTCCTTCAAATTAACATTTCAGATAACTGAGGCTTGTTTAGTGTCAATCAAATGTTCAGTGTCACTCAAAGCCAAAGGCTCACATTTACTCCCACCACAATATCCTTCCTGGAAATCCTGCTGGACAAAGAGAGAGCAAAACCTTTGAGGAAATGGGGAAGAAATGTGATCCTTTCAAAGGGTGACCTAAAACCAGTTCATAGAGGGCTGAGTTCTGCTCTGTTGGACTTCCCCAGAATTTGGTCACAACCTTGGGAAATCAGGTACAGTCACAGCACAGAAATGCAATTTCATCTCATCCCATATTCCTTCTTTTTCCCCTCACCAAAATAACACCAAAAAGTTAAAAAAAAAAATCCTAGAAACACTAAATACACCTCCACAGCACTGACCCAGAGAGGCTAAAAGAAATCAATTCTCTTGGCATGAACTAAAACCAGTCTGACAAGTCTATACAGCTTGTGCGAATTTGACGTCAGAATAGAAATATCTGTTCCCTGGGGGTGCCAGCCCATTCCTTTCTTCCTTTTTCCTGCCTACACCTGAAAGCTGAGCCTGGCTATGAAAAATTCATGCCTTTTGTGCTTCAAACACATCCATGAAGGATCCTCAGCATCTGCTGACTTGAACGAACCCTGATGGTTAATATGGAAAATCATGTTAGTGAAATGCTCTCTTCCTGAGAGGAAAATGTCTGCTCAGAATCTTCTGAAAACTTATCTTCTTACCACACCTGACAGAAGGATGTCAAGAGGAACATCCTCTCAAACACACCAACAGGTAATGGGGCACTTTCCCCCCACCTCTTTCTTGCCTGACAACAAAGAATATTTCATTCTTACAGATGCTAAAAGTGACCTGAATGTTCTGTGCAATCATGACAACCTTCCTTTACAGGAGCAAGCCAAACAAACAAGAACTTTGAGATAAATTCAGTCCCTGTGAGCCTGAAATGGGACTTTTGCCTTCTGTAAAATTTATGTCTTGATACATTAAGTTGAGGAACAAAATAGGCAACAAGCAGAGACAAACAGGGTCTGTTTAGCCCCATGTCAATGTCTTCCATAACAGAATAAAATTCTTCTGGTTTCAAGTGGAAGTTGGGCAGAACAACATGACACCTTCATACTTTAAATTAATTGCAATGCAACCAAGCCAGGAGTATAATTTTCAGTCCCCAACTTTTTTCTTCCCCTACTACTTTTTTTAAGCATTGTCAGTGCCCAAGGGAAAAATTTATCTTCATTAAATGATAATTGGCTTTATTATCTTTGACTCTTCAGAAATGCTGTCTGGCAAGACAATTTTCATCAATCTTGTTTTCTGTTTTCATGAAGTCTGCATCAGAAAATGACATCAGACTGCAGAACACTCTGTATCTCTTGGTGTTACCAATAGGTCTGGGGACTATCTAATTTACTAATAAATCTATTGGAGTGACATGCATCTCAATATTTCACAGCTTAACAGGGAGGTGCGGGAGCAAGGCCCTGAATTGCAGTTCCGGACGATTAGCATCGCAAAACCAATTGAAGCAGGACCATCGAAACTGTCACAACAGCTTACACACACCCACCTCCTGCACACCAGCCATTTAAATCATTTACTGAGGCCCACGTTTTTCAGAAAATGCTACAATTGGACTCAGAAAAAGTCAAGCACACTGTTAAAAGTTTCCAGGACTAGGCCAGTGGTGCTCACATAAAGCGCTGCCCTGAAGTCAATATTGGAAATACCTCACCAGGGCTTTGCCAACTTCTTCCCAAGTGGCTCCAGAGCCTGGCCATGGTGCCACATCATAAAGTGGAAGGACATGGACTGAGTGCCCTGCAGGGAATAGCTCAGCCAGCTCCTCACAGCAATAAAAAGCTCCCTAGGAATCTTTTTTTCCCTCTCTGTTCTAACAAACCCTCTTAAAACTCTTGACTTACATACTAAAATCCCTCATGGTTTCAATAAGATTCCCTAAATGCCCCTGCTCCCCCTTTACCCTCAAAAAATCTTCATGCAAAAGTGGCACGGCCAAGAGCAAAATACCATGTACTATTTGATTGTTTGGGAGTTTGTGGGGGGGTTTTATCACTACTTTTGGAGATTTGGGGTTTTGAGAGGTTTGTTTGTTTGTTTAAGATCCATACTACAACCAGAAGAGTTGTGATGCAGATTCAGGGCTATTTAGCTGTTACACTGAGAATGGGCTTCAAGGAAGTGAGGGTTTTACAATGGCCTTACTTGAATAAACACTTCAATCTTTAGGTGACCTGTCAGCACTCCTAAGATCAAAGAATGTCATTTCATTCCCTGACGAGTCGCAATCCTTAGGAACAGACCTGACCATCTGTGCTGCAGGGCATGTCTGGCTGCGGGAGAATGGGCATATGAAAGAAAAAGCCTAAAGAATTAAGGATCCATTTACAATACCATCATCAAACCCTATTGCTCAATAGATGGAAACAGGAATAAACATTTAAGATTTTCCAAGTGTTGTCATTAGAAGAGCAGTATTTACATCCCAAAAGCTTGTACCTGACCAGAGACAGAATTAATTCTCACACCAGTCCAATCAAGTTAGGAAGTTCCAGTAATGGAGTTAATACTGAAACCCTCCCAAGCAGCAATAGTGAATTCTCAACATAGGAGTAAATGAGTAATTTGAGTTAAAACCTAAAGCGAGTGTTTGTTACTATTTCCACTGCCAAACTCTTGACTTTCAGACTTTCCGATTTTCCAAGCCAAAATTTTGTGTTATTTACATGAAAGCTTTGACATATGGTTTAAAGGAGAAAAAAAAAAAGTGGCAAGATTTTCATTAGTGTAGTACACAGTTCAACTCATTTTAAGACATTTTAAATATAGGACTAATTTATGACACCTCACACTAATTTCAGAGGTGACGTTATTCCCAATATGCTGCTTGTTGGATATAATTTTTGTTTCCCCAGAGCCTGTCACCTCACAGATGATCTAATCCTCCTGAAATCAGTGGAAATAAGTCCACTTGAAAGAAACATCCATGGTTTTCAAGCAGAGCTGAGTGGACCTCACCCTGTTTCACACTCAGACACATGGGTTTAGGGCAGGCATGTGGAACATGGGTGTTCAGCCAAGCCGGGGACTCAGCTGTGAAGGAAAATCACTGCTCAATATTTGGATCTTCTCACAAAGTGAGCAGTTCTGCTGGGAAACAAATCTTTAGTGCCTTTGCACCAGAGGTGTGTAAGGACTGAGCGATGGGGTGTGCACCTGAAACACCCAAATGTCCCGAAAAACTGAACCCTCATTTCCCATGTGTGGCCAACCTCAGAACATGGAGAAAAAGCAAACCCAAGCACAGTAAAGCAACCCTGACAAGCCTGCAGGCTTTCTCTGGGAGCTGGTTCCCAGCTTCTCCGCATGTTTGCAATCAGGGGCGATGGGTGGGTGTGAGACTTCACAGTGTTGGACTCAGTGAGCTGCAGTTTAGACTGACAAGAAACAAAATGTCTTTACTATTAATACTCAGAGCCTCACTGGAGAATTCAGTGTGATTGGGGCTTTTAGACTGTTTTTGAAACATGCTCAACATCCTCTAATCTTTTTATACCACATGTATCAAATACAGTTATTAATTGAAGGACAGTTCAGGGTGTTTTCCAGGCAATGCTCAAGCACCATTTACCTTGAGCCACAATTCAACAGAGACTTTAATCTGCAGTATAAGGCCCTGTAACTCATCCTCTGCTCAGCTCAGAGCCAGACCTTTCTCCTGCTGTCATTCTTGTACTTTGGAGCAGAACAGGAGAGATTACAGCTTTCTCAGCTGTTAGAATGATTCTGCAAATATGCTTTTCTTACAGGCTGAAGCAAATCTGACACTGGTCTCCTTCAAGGAATAACGAGCTGTGCATATCTAACACTGTTCTCAGAGAATGACTGCCCTGGGAATTATCTATAGGGGTTTTTTCCTCCTGCCCTCAATAACTGTGGCAGTGTGCACGCTGAGTCATGCAGCAAGGTTGTACTCAATAATTAATATATAATCTACTTGCACAGAGATTGGCTATTCCGCTTTACTTGGGGTTTATTGGATTTTGATTAAACTGTTTTTAAATTTTATACATCTCCTAATGGAAAGTTGCAAGTGTCATCACTCCTAACATCCCATAAGATTCAGATTGTGACAAGTCAATGCAGTATCTTCCTCATCTGTGTTACCTTTAACAATCTGTTTCCAACCTCTTGCCTGAATTCCTTATTACTCTTCCAAAATATGTCATTTTTCTGCAACCATTTTCAGCATATTGCTACAGGACTGCATTTTTCCCTGATTATTTTCTGTTACCAAACCAAAAATGTTTATTCATTTCTACATAATGCATCACATAGGTTTCCTCCCCAGATCAAAGTTCAGAACAACGACATTAATCCAATTTACTTTACAGACTCCAATGCCTTACAGCCAGTGCCTCCCTTCAACACTTGCATACACAGCCTTAATAACCCTGGATATCAAGGTGTCAATTTGAAAACCTCATTGGTTGACATTAATTCTAAAAGCAAATTAATTTCTGGCTTTCCATCTTGTCTCATCCTTCATTTTCTTTTATCCATTTTATCTTTCCTATTTGCCACATTCCAGGCAGACTTTGCATTCATGGTATCAAGTCTGTGAACATTTTGGAGTGTTTTCTTTTCCATATGCCCATATTACCTTCTGCTTTGCATAGCACTTGTTATGCATGCATGATCACAGACTATTTCTAGCATTAATTAAGACATGAAATTAAAGTGGGAAGTATGCTATTGGTCACATAATACAAACAACACAAATTTGCTTTAAAAATGAAATTACTAAAGTGTTAGCAAACCTCTTCATACTGTCAGAAATAATAATGTTTACAATCTACATGCCACAGAACAGCCAGAATTCACAAGTGGATTTGGAATATTATTTCCACTTCAGAAAGATACACATGAAACCCCTGAGCAGTTCATTTAGTTTAGATACTGGTCTGAAAGAAAACAAAGGTTTGTGTCTCTTGGGTCAAACCACCCAGCTGCTGCCCCCAGTGATCCCAGCCCACTGCCAGGGCTCCCTCTGTGTCTAAGAACAGCTTTCCTTGAAACCCAATTAGGAATTTTAGCAGAAAAATGAAATTTTCTTAGAAATTGAGTGTTTCACAGGACCACAATATTTCAGAATTTCTGACAAACACAAGCATAGTTCCAAAAGCAGTTTCCCAGATTTCCTGCCCAGACTCCCATGATTTGGTATTGTAAGGAAATGAGCCAACAGGGGTTGTCCAATATCTAATGGCACCCAAGATCAGGAGATCTGGGGCATCTCCTCATGCCATTGATCTGGAGCTGACTCCTGCATCTTCTAGAAGCCCAAATTAAAAGGGCTGCCACTGTCATCAGTGATTTACTAACCTCTTCCCTGTCTCTACAAGCAAAACAAGAACCCTCCCCATTCCCACAGCACTATCACGCTCCCTCTTCTCACTGCTACATAAATAATGCCTTTATCAAGTGCCTCATACAAGGATTCAAGCCATTTCACATGTTTAGAATATTAATTTTTCATGCAAACAGGTTTAGTGGATGTTTTACAAGAGTTTGCACGTGCCATTTCTGCTGAATGTGCACCTTGGCAGACTCTGCGTGCAGCCATCTCCCTGACCTCAGGGCTCTGCTGCTTTTCCCTCTGCTCTGCTGCAAAATCCACCCATGGAATATCTCTGGAGTGGTGGTGTTAACACAACCTCTGTAATGTAAAATAATAAGTAATAACAATGAAATGCATGTTCCCTGGGACTCTGATAACTCCAGGTAAAAATTATGCCATAAACTGCGAATAGATTCATAAATAAATTTGCACTCAGAAGGATGACTTGTTTACTTAGGCACAATGGAAAACAACACATTATAAACACCTGCATTAAAAAGAAATTACAACCACAACTTCACAATAAACAGTGAGGGATATCATCATGTACCTGCCTTGCACAAAGCCAACCACCAGACAAAGGGCTTTGAGGGTAATTTGTGGAGGGCATCTCCTCTCTCAGGTCCCTCTTTTGCAGAAGGACTTCAGTGTGCTCCAAACCAAGCAGGAAACACTGACCTCCTTTAAAGGTCCAAGCCTTTGTTAGAGAGGCTCTTGTTATCTGGGCAGCCTTTGTGAGTCCTGTCTGCAGCCTCAGTGTGCCAGCACATTCGCCACGGTTTGGGTACTCACGTGCCACGCTGAGATGAATGAAGGGACTGGTCTTGTTCTCCCCGTTCTTTTCGTTGACTGCCTGGACATAGTAACCTCCTGCATCTGTCACTGACACCCCCAGGATCACCAGCTGGTTCTCCAGAGTGATAGCTCTGTTCAGGGAGGAAAAAGATCACACTGAAACCAGAAGAATGTTACCCACACACCACCTCAGGCCTGACAGCCTAATATGATATTCACTGGTCATATAAATGAAGATATTGCAGAATCAAAACCAGCCCCACTTTCAAATACACTTCCAGGAAATAAAGATCTCAGATGTCTCTAGGCCTTTTCTCTGTTTAGATCATGTAAGATGCTTATGGTGACACACAGAAAATAATTCAACATGTGAGACAGGGGCAGTTTAAATGCATTAAGAAATTATGCAAGAAACAGCAAATTACACCAGTGACTGCCAGGCTGCAAACTGCATCTTTGTGGGGTGACAACAATCCTGACAATCATCAGGATGCTGCAAAGCCAGATTTATTGAAAGCCTTCTCAACAAGAGAAAGGCAGCCTATTAAAGGGTGATACTCAAGGAATAACACACAACTCACTAAGAAAGTAAAAATCAAAGGCAGCAGAAGCTCCAAAGGTAAACTTCCTGCATTTATGGCATTACCAGTTGTCACCTCATCACAGACAAGACCATAGGCTGTGACAGAGATGATCTGTGTGGGGATAGGGAGGGGTTTCCTTTCATCCAAAGCAGGTAGGACAGCATGACCCTGTAGGTAACTGGTATGGGACTGAAGGAGTCAATAAATGTCATTGTCTAACACAAGCCTGTTCTTAGAGCTGCTGCATAACAAAGGTTTCTGTGAACTCCCTCACAGGCAACATTACACACTTGGCTACTCTAATTTTCACATGGATTAGATGCCCTTTTCTCAACCATAAACGACAGAGGATTAACCTAAAGAAAACATGTAAATATTCAAGGGTTTGAGGAACAGGACACAGGAAGCTCAAAAACCAGAAAGATAAAAGAAAATGTAAAATTCCAGGAAAAGCCTGTGGAGCAAAGAGCTCCTCTACTGCAGCCTGGGACAGGCACAGACTTGGAAATCAAAGTGTAAGGCTGGGAGGAAGAAACTCCCTTCACTTCTAATACTTGATGAGAAGCCACGCTGGGTTCAGCTGTGCTATTAGATATATCACTGAGCACGAGGGTGAAACAACTTACAAAATTATTATACTGGAAGAAAGAAGTTCACACATCAATAGGCTCAAAAAGAATCAGCATGGAGTCAAGGCATTTGTGCACTAATCAGTCAATAATAAACACCCCTGCACTCCATTCTCCTGTTTTGCCATGGGGTGGTTACCCTTAGTAATAAACAGCTATTTTGCTCTGAATAAACATTTAAATGAACAGTGGAAATCACACATTCCTAGTGCAGCAAACTGGTTTTTATACTTAGGGAGGGCATAAGAAATTACAGTGAGAACATGACAGTGTTTAAAGCCAGGCATTTCATTCCTAACACTTCAACTTCCTGATGTGGAGGCAAAGAAACCTGAACTTCTGTAAGGCTATCATAGAATTAGAGAACCTTTTGAGGTGGAAAAGATCTTTAAGATCATGGAGTCCAGCCCTGCCAAGGCCACCACTGAACCATGTCCCCAGGGGCCACATCCTCACGGCTTTTAAATCCCTCCAGGAATGGGGACTCCACCACTGCCCTGGGCAGCTTTTGCCACTGCTTGAGAACCCTTTTGGTGAAGAAATTTCCCCTTTATTTCCAGCCTAAATCTTCCCTTTAGTGCAACTTTAGGCTGTTTCTTCTTGTCTTGTCAGGGAACTGCAGAACAAGAAGTTTCCCACTGAGCCTCCTTTTCTCCAGGCTGAGCCCCACCAACAGCTGCTGAGACTTCTGCTCCAGACAATAATTAAAAAAAACCTGCTGGAAAATGAAGCTAAAATGTTGAGCTCCAAAATCAGTCATCACACATTACCTAAAGATCCTGTGTATATCATCTTCCTTGGCAATTTTTATTGGGAAAACTACTAAAAAAATTCTTTATTTTTTATTATTCAGTGAGACTGTACTAGTTTAATTGATTTAGAAAATTAATCAAAGGAACTGTGATAGATTTACAGAATGGGGATATAAAATACAATTAATAAGACATTTGATAGAGCAAATAAAGATAAAATTCCAGTGCAGTGCTAATAATTGAATATTACAAGACAATTACATTCACACTCATTTCTACTCTAATTCTAAGGAAAGCAGCATTATAAAGATTCTTTGAAAATACTGAAATATATTTCAGGCTGCTTTTATTCCAGGTTAAATTCCATGCAAAATTTTTAGGGTGATCCTTGAATACTGCTGAGATGGACACAGTTTATCTGCATTAAATTGGCTGAAAACGTTGACACTTAAACCATTAAGCTCATTATATAATAATCAAGAGTAAAGGAAATGAAAATATATTTATGAAGGAAATTATTGAAAATGAAGTGGGACTTATTTTGATACACAAATTTTTGCTGGAATGTGAGCAAAATGTAACACTTTTGAGTGAAAAGTAAGTAAATTTTAGAAAATAATCTATGTAAGCACAAAAGTTTGATGATAATTTGTATTTTTAAAAAAGAGTTAGAAGATAATGCAACTCCTGAAGGCAACTCTTAGAGGTCATCAATTACATGGTCAAAGTTAAATTAAAACTCCCCAAATGAGTTATTGATATCTTAATAGTTCTGTGACAAATAGAATGTCCTGAGTTCATTAAGTGAAGGCAGGTACAGAGCCAGGAGCCCTCCCAGGCTCTGGGACTTTTATTGAGATCACGCATGAGCCCCGTGCAGCAGCAAAATCAATTAGTCACATTTTAAGGACTCATTAATTCCAATGTTTCGAAATCATCTGAATCTCCAGACCCCAGCCCTTACCAGGGTTGCAGCCACTTTTTGTATAACAGCTGCACAGAGCACCCAAAAATTGGCTTTACATGTTTTCTAGGGCTTATTGTTTGTTTTCATTGTCTGAGATAACTTTTAAATTCTGACAGCGCCACTCTGATGTTCCAAGGAAAATCTGATTCCTGCGTGCTCAGTTTAGCAGCACATTTGATGAAGATGATTGCAGCAGATGGAGTGGACCTGTCAGTAATTCATACCCGGTGCAGAATTCATGAAAAATATAAATATTACTTTTTTAAAGCAGTATCGAACTTAACTCAATCTAACATTTTCAAGACAGGAGCAACCAGCAAGCGAACTAAGCAGACTGATCCTCTGGGATTTCTTTAGTGTAGGAAAGGAGCATTTTAAAGCACACTTTTTAATAGAGGAATTTTTAGGATTTCTCTGGAGCACAGCAGAGCCTGTGGGGAACACAGCAGACAGGGCTGGCAGTGGGAGGTGGCTGTAACAGTGGATCCAAGGTTATCATCTCCAAAAACTCCTCAGTGGCACCAACAGAAGGAGCTGGAGACTGAACCAGACTGATCTCAAAGCAGAGGCAAAGGTGGGGCCTTTGAGATGACAAATTGTGTTTAGGGGATGCTGTTTAATCAAAAGTTACAGATGGAGGGGATGGGAAAAGGCAGCAGTGATGGACACAAATCATTTTTCTAAACACCAGAACACAGAACAGCACCTTCTGAGGTTTCCTCACTTCCTCTCACTGCAGAGAGAATTGAGTACTTGAATACCTGGTCTAAAGTAAAGCATCCCTGCCCTGGGAAAGGAGATAGATCATCTTTATGGGCCCTTCCAACCCTAACCATTCTATGGCTCTGTGCACTCTGGAATTTTTAATTACACCTTTTCAACTTGTCCAAATACTATAAACTCTTCTGCAAATAATCTCTAAGCTTGATCTAAAGCTTATGGGAATTCTTTTGTTAAAATCAATGGGACATGAATCAGACTTTTACAAGTAAAGATAATTTTTCAAAGGGGATGTTATTCTTATGGCCTTTAAGAGAAAGGTTTTGGAGTTAATGCCGTGAATGAACCCGTCAGGATCTGAAATAGGTGGATTTAGATTAATAATGTTTTTATGTGAAAATACCAAAATCTACTCTAGAAGTGGATAATTCCCCAAAGTTAGATATTTGTTATGTTATTAGTCTACCAGATTACACAAAAAGTAGATAATACTGGGTTATAAAAACATAAAATGAAAATCAGAGTAACCTGATTAGGCTCTCTCTCAGAAGGCACCATCTGCTCCTGAGCCAGCATGCAATATTTTAGTACAAAGGCCTTCATAAAGCCTCTTTTCCAATATTACCTCCAGCTAACACGATTATCAATCCTTCCAAACCAGATATTTTTTACTGGAGAGCCTCTGTTCCCCTTTCAAAAACTTTTGTCCCCACTACACAGCAAGGCCCAATCTCCCCATGCCCCAGACACCATGGAATAACAGTGATGCTGACAGAAAAGAGAGAGATTATGGAGTAATAACAAAATAATTACTGCAAGGCTTCCCCCATGGGTTTCCCCTCTTGGAAAAGCAGGGACCTGCTGCAGTTGCACACACAGCTGTTCCAGGGGATCCCTGTGCATGCACAGCTTAACCCAGCCAGCACTTCACCACCCTCACAGCTCCCTGTGCTAAGGGGGAATTACTCATCAAAATTATTTCAATACATCTCTCGCACAAACAGCCCTTGTTGCTCAGGACTCGATCACAGGGAAAAATATTTGTGTTTGTGCTACAGAGCAGCATCTCCACAGGGACAGAGCACCAAGAGCTGTGACTGCCTGGCAGTTTCATGGGATATTATTCACGTTCCAGGTACATTGTTACTGCAAATCAACCATCTATTAATAAAAATTTTATACTTACACAGGCACTGAATATTAAGTAAAACTACACTGAATTTAGAATCAGGGCAGTTCATACACTGCTTCTCTAGCTATGTCAAGGCACAACACATGTTTCTGGGAAGTGATTGGGATTTCTAGTCATGGAAACATCCCAAGGTTATACAAGAATAACCAAGACAGTCCTAATGGCCAGGCAGAGGGCAAACACTACCAGGAAATGAAGGACAACAGCTATTGATGGGTTTAGCAGATGTATTTCCAGGAGCAATTGAGATAAACAGCAAAATTTCCACATTTGATAATTGGCTTCCCTGTTCTCTGGTGTTGGGGCTTGCAGGGGATTGGTTTAACGAGGCTGTAGGCACCACTCCCTGTGCTGCCTCAGGAACACATCACACTGAACCTGCTCTGTGTAAACAAGTGTAAGGCTGGAAAGGGAGCAGACAGAAAACTGCACTTGACAAATCATCAGTGATCCATGACCTGACTGGAAAGTGAGAGCAGGTACAAACCCACAGTGTCTGTCTTTGGCCTGGCTTACTATTTTCATTGGTGTTTGTTGACTGAATATAGATTTCACTTACTAAGTCTGCTGATAAAGTCCCAAAGACTCTTTGGACAGAATCAGAATTACAAATGCAGGAGATCTGCTCACGCCTCTCCTGACTGAGAGGTTTGCAGTTCAGTGAACAAGCTCAAACCCTTGTATTTGAGAAAGAATAAGTGACTGAGCAACAGGCAAACCTCACGAGGGGGTGTGCAAACAGCAGTATCACTGGGAAATCTAAGAAATAACTCTGTTTCTCACCCAGCATGGCCTCCACTCAGACCTGGCTATTAGATTTAAATTTGTGGGTAAGTCAAGAAGAATTCAAACAGTGCCAGAACACTATCACAACCATCCACTCCTCTCCTCTCCCACCTATCTGATCCAAAGAATCATCCAGACAATGTGACGTGCAAAAGAACACTCAAAACAAACAAAAAAACCCTCTCAACTCATCACAAGCATCTTCATGTATGTACAGGACTGTTACAAAAATGTATCTCAGCTTTAAGCAGAATCACCAAATATTGAGTCTTGCTATAAAAATCTTAGCAGCTCGCCCTCAGAAAGCTTATTTTTGGTCTTTGGAGATAGAAGCTCCCAGAAAAGATGCTCAGATGAATTATCCCAAATGTATATTTTTAAATCATGCCCATATCAAGCAATTACTTGTCTAGAGATTTAAAACCCCACAAAACAAAACCCAAGATAATCACTATATAATTGATCATGAGAGAAGTGTTTATAGGGAGAGACAATGCTGCCATTCCAGAGGCAAGGAATTACAGCAATAAACTAAGGAATAATTCCTAAGTGCACTATTTATGTTAAAACAGGTTTTCTTTTTCTCCCCAGGTTTTCAGCAGCTTCAGTTCTTACTTAATGCAGCTTAATTATTATCACACAACTTTCCTCCTTTGGTTTTGTTGTTTTTTGGTTGTTTTTTAAAAATTATTATTACATTTTAAGCAGCAAGAGTTAGTGCAGCTGAAATAAGAACTTGAATGTGTTTAAATCCCAACTCCTGGGTGTTATCTTGCAGAACCACACCGAGGTGTGGCTGGATGTGCTGTGCCAGCACCAGCATTTCTCAGGCTAACAGAAAAAAAAAATAACAAACCATACTTTCAAGACAAAATACACATCTCAGTCAATATCAGAAAGCAAAGACTCAGAATAAAATAAGTCAATTTCCTTCTGCCTCCTCTTCTTATAAAACTCTTACAGCATTCAAGACATTTGTACGCAGGGTGTATATTTTTCTTCCCTCTCCAGTTTATGGTATAATCAACACTTTGAACTTCACTTTGCCACTACCAGCTGTTGCCATGGACATTGCTGGCAACCACAGGCAGGAAGAATAGTGGAATTTTTTCTTTTTAATACAAATAGGTTATTTAAACAAAACATTGCAGTTAAAAAGTACCATAGGTTGATGATTTACACAGCTGGCTGACTTCGCTGACAGCAAGCACAAAGACTATTTGTAATCATTTGGGATTTTATAGTTCAATTTTCAGAGACAGACATGAATATTGCTTCACTTTATGATAGTTCTCCTGAATTGATTATTTAAGGTGCTGGAGTTTTTTTTTAAACACTGATTTGTTCCTCTTTCCTTCACTGTGGAAGGAAAACTTGTGTTATTAAATTATATCTTCATTTCTGATAAAACATGTCAGCATAATGGTATGTGCTCTAGTGCTTTGTGGTGAAGAGTGGAAGGGTTTCCTGTTGAATATTGTATATTCATACCATTACTTCACTGAGACACATTTGTTTTTATTCTGAGTACATAAGCCAAGGCTGTGAACTGCACTAACTATAAAACAAATTAGCAGCAGCATGGCCCTGTCACAGGGCAATGCCCTGAAGGGATAATTGATCATGCAACAATGACAAAGGAAACTTCAACCTCTTAACAGCATATTTAACACATATATTTAGATGTGCCACAACTGTGTCTACTTAAATGCTCCCAACTTTCCTTTATTAATGTTCCTAAATCTACCCCAGCATCATCTCTGCCGTTTTAATTCCTGATTTCACACATATCTCATTCTGAACCATCTCCATTTTCACATAGGTGTAGCTGAGAATAAGATTTGGCACAGCTAGGTTTGAGAACACCTGGTCTCAGAGGCTCAGAAATCTGTATCACAGCAACTGAAATAGCCACAGCGTTTGGAAATAAAATATCAAACCTTGGGCTGATCAATGTATTTGCTCAGTTTTCTCAGATGAAGAACTCCTTTAGCAGCAAAATATAGTCACATATATACTTATGTGTATGCATGCACATGAGTATATTTAAAACTAATTTCCAGAGTACACAGAGCAAGGACGGCAATCCTCTATCTGGGACCAGCAAACCTCATGGCAGCCGATTTTCATCACTGGAGATGAAATCCACAGGTGAAAGACCTCAAGAGGCCAGTACCTGCAGTGGCTGCTTATTGTATGGACCAAAGGCTTCAGTTTCCTTTTAGTGCCAGAAAAATACATCTCCAGCTTAAAAACAGCAAAATAAATATCCAGGTGTACCACATTTGCTCCACAAGAGGAACAGCACCAACCTGGCCACTCAGCTCCTTCAGCTGATAATAAACACTCCAAGGGATAGGAAAAACTGTACAAGACATAACTTGTAGGAGGAAATTTCGTACCTCAGGACTAACAGTCTGGTAGCCCCTTAATTTTTAGATCTATTACCTTTCCTTTTAATGGCACCAAATCCTTAAACCAAGAGAAAGGATATGGTAGAAAGTGGCCACTGACCCAAGCATCAACCTCTACTGCTGCCAGAGAGCAGCAGCACTACAGCAATTTATTTAGACAAGTTTTACTATGAAAGATAATTAAAGATTTAGAGGCTGGGATCGATACAACAGCAAACAGTATCTATGTACAGCACTGCAGTTTGCCAAGACCAGCATTTGTGTTACTGCTGCAGATCCATCATACGGGGCTATTACAGTGTCTCAGGTTTGCTGTCTACATCAAAATAAGGATTTTGTGGGGTCATTTCTGCTCACACACCATTAGGACACACACTACTGCTGTGCAGCAGAAATTGAGCCCAGGCCCTGGAGCCAGGTAAATCTAGGCTGGGTTATGAAGCCTTGGGTGAGTTATTCAGCCTTTCAGTCTATGTTTTGCCAAGAGAGAAAAAGGAGAGCACATGAATATGTTTCTTTTTAGGCAGAAAAAAAAAATTTATCTAGAGGCTTAAATAGTTAATACCTGAGGCACTCAAAAGATGTAGAAGATTATGCAAGTGCTAAATCTTAATACTCTTTACTTCCCCTAGCATTTCAGTTTGACTGTCAGGCATTTGAGTACAACTTCAGGCAAAGCACTGATGTTCAATTCCTTTAGCATCTCCCGAGCTCAACACCAGGCAGGTGAGCATTGCTTCCCAAACACGAAAATTCCATGGAATTGCACAACTTCCTTCAGCAGAATGCCCTCCTGCTGGGTATAGAGTCACTCAGTAACAAACACACAGACTCCACAAAATCCTGGTTATTACTGACCGTGATTCAGCAGTAGAGGCTTCAAGTCAATCACAGATTTACCTTTTTTAATGTCCATACTTGCAAACATTTCCAAGCACTTCAAGTTAGCGACAATAAAACATAAACACCACTGGTTAAAGAGAAGAAATAAGCAGAAATTTAAAAGAAAGCAGAAACTCTTTATTTCTATCACAAATAGGCCATGCAATGACACCAAGCCAGAGCCAGGTTGGATTCATTCAACCAAACATGAACAGTGAGGCCAAACTCTGGAAACTATGGAAAAGAAAACTGCGTTAACATTAGAGCAGCATTTTCTGTTTTGGTTTCTGCCCAAGCATGATTTCCTGTCAATTGTGTGTGAAACAGCACAGTAAACTACTGGAAAATATTGTTCTATCAATAGCACTTTATCTTTTAAGTTAGGGGTACATTACTAGTCTAAAAATAGAAATTTATTTTTCAGAAATAAAAGGAGGAACACTTCTTTCCAATTAATGAGCCAAACATACACAAAGCTGTTATGTAGCAAAGCTACAGAATTCTAAAAGGTGGAAAGCAGAGTTATGAGAAGCTTTATGTAATAAACTGAGAGGATAAAAAGAACTATACCTGCACCTAAGCATTTGATGATCCCAGTCCCAGGCAGAGTAGCATTACCTACAGTAGGATCTGTGAAACCCCAGAGCAAACATCAGAATCTTTTAAAATAACGTGTCCCAGAATAGAGGCTTTAGACATGCTGAAGTAAAGCTCTTTTTTGGGATCCATTTGTATGTCTTGCTTGAAGCCCTGTTGTAGCCTTTGTCTCCAACTCATCAGGAACACTTCAGTGGCCAACTCAAGTGTAAATGACACACAATTAAAGGACTGTACAGATTTTTATGCTTGCAATGTGGGTGGCATTGCCAAATCTGGGCACACAAGTACTCTCTCAACTCCACTGATTTTTAAATTACTTGAAATCAAGATACAGGTGTTTTTGTATGACTTACTGCATATTTGACTTCTGAGTCTAATGACACAAATTTCCTTGCCCTAGAGCAGTGAAATACATTCAGAACTTCTGGCTGTAAACCTTAAGGAAGTCAGAAGGCCAAAGCTCCTGCAGTAAATCTGGCCAGTCCTCTGCTGGAATGACAGCAACTTCTATTTTAGAAATAGTCCCAGAGGTAAAATAAAAAGTGAAGAACTTCAACTCCCTCCCAATACTGAGGCTTTAAGCACCACACTTTCCATCTAATGAAGGGCAACCCTGCCTTGTTTGCATCTGCTGCATGATCCATAAACATTGTGCCCATCGAGCAGGCCCAGGAAACCCTGAGGTGTCAGGAGACACAACGTGGTTTCTTTGATTTTACGGCTACGAGAGGCTTTGCAGAGCATTTTTGTTCTCAGTGTTGAAGAAACACAGCTGAATTCCGTGGCAGAACAACTCACAAATCCTGGGCAAGAGGCGTGTGTGATGCCAGCCCAGCTCACTCAGGGGCTGGGAACAGGGTGCTCCACACCCTGCTGGTGCAAGTAATTCCACATGAGAGTTGGACCAGAACAGAAAACCTCTGATGCCCCCAAAGTCTCTGCTGCAATCTGTCTCCATGTATTTATCTCTGTCCTTGCAGACATTCCTGCTGCAGAGGTTTTAGGGATTTGTTCCTGCAAGGCAGCAAAATGCTGCTTCCTGCTATTCCCCTCATCTGGAGGAGAGCTTCTATTACCCAGTTAATGGCCAGTAGACACAACAGTTCCATCACCTTCAGTTACTGACTCTTTTTATCCACTTTGCCCTGTAATGAGGATCTCTGCTTGCTCACATTTACGCAGCGGCAGCATCAGCTCTCCCCTAATCCTGCCACACATAAAAATGGAAAGATAGATGCAGGAAAACATTAAAATGCCCTTATCACTTGGCTGCAGGGGTGTAAACTTAAAACAGGAGATTGTTTTTCTGTTGGAAACAAACAAATAAATACATTTACTTAATTTTCTTCTTAAATAATCCTTATGAGCATTGAAAGGAGCCTTTGATTATTACTGTAAAGATAAACACTGGAACATTCCATCCTATCTTACCAGGTTAGATAGAAACAAATCCAATTCCTTCCTGTACATGTTTTTCCCAGGTGCATTAACACGCTCTTTACATTCAAGAACCAACTTTTATTACAAGCTGAGTGTGTAGGGAACAGGGAGATAGGGAAAGAAAACAGAATGAACAGAATGCTAATGAGAAATAAAAATACAGCCCCAACAGCCAATTCCTTTAATTAGACGGACGTCTACATTTTTAACTTCCAAGTTTTTAATCCTGTTGTTACTGAACTTGAAAGATGGAAAACAGAAACAATGCTCAAATACACCCTGCAGGCTACCTTGCTAAAGGAAATGGGAAAATTAACCTCTTATCTTCTAAGATGAAAATATGGTACAAAAAAGGGAAAAATTAGTGTTTTATGAGAGCCAGATCCACAAGGCCAATAATAACAATACACAAGCCTCAGAATGTCGTCTTGAAAGCAGAGGTAACAAACAGGAGATAAGGAACAAGTCGTGCAGGATGGGGAAATAAATGTCCTGTTTTCTCCCATATATTCTTCGCCCAATAATTAAGAGATAAAATATATATTTTGTTTTACTGCAGGCCTTACTCAATCATGCAAAACAATCAGAAAAAATGACCATATGCAACAAGTCCTGCTAAATTAATAATAAAGAAACAGAAAGCCTCTTGCAGGTTTGAAATACTTCAGTCTCATTTTTCGATAAAGATCTTCATTCAAAGGACACAAATTTCACAGAGTTTCCTTGTTTCCAGGTAGTAAAAGCACATTGTTCAAGTGGTTAATATTCAACAAAGAAAAGAAGTCAAACAGGTACCCAGGGATTACAACTTCAAGCTAAAATTCAGAATTACATTCCACAGACATGCAGGCTCACAGTTCCTCAATCCATACAAACCTACCCTCTCTGCAAAGTCAAAGAGGCTGCAGGGAGAAAAGGAGCCATGGCACAGCTCGTGTCTAATTGAGTGCTTGTGTATGAGAATGAGCAGGAGAGAGGGCACACATTCCACAAAAACACACAGACACATCTCGGGAGAGGTGTCAGAGCTGCCTCTTGATTGATCCTTCTGTCAACTCAAGCACTGAAGTTCCTCCTTCAGCTCATTCTACAGCCCAGCTTTTTGATGTAGACACTTTAAATTCTGTTCCCCAATGCCACAAATGAGCCAGTAGTGTCTACACGAGGGTAGGGTTTGTTATCATGCCAGAATGGAGCTTTAAGACCTAACAATATTGCTCTACAGATAATCCCAGCCTGCTCAGTTTAGATGACTTCACCCAAAAGGTCACATTTGGAACGTGTTCCTTTTCCTCCCTCTTTCTTTACTCTTCAATGCAGAGTGGCAGGTGAAAGGGAATATCTGAGACGAGCACACGAGTCACCTCTCAAGAACAGAGGCAGCACCAACACCACTGCACTGTTTTCCCTCCTGAGGCAGCAGAGGGTCTGTCTCACTTTAAAGCATCTCCTCACTCCAGCAGCACCAGAGACAGAAAGGGAAAAACTCTTCACCAAAATCCAACGTTTTTGTAAGAAATTTTTTTCCTATTTGTCTATTGTCACTCAGAAGCTGCATCTCTGATGCCTCAAGGATTTATCAAAATAGTATTTGTTGGTAATCTCTATAGCAAGAGCAACACTAATATAAAGCATTTTCCTAGATGACACAATTTTCCTCATCCCACAGAAAGCAGCTGGAGGTTTACTACTGAGCCCCCTGAAATGCTGTTTTTCCACCATCACCCTTTCCTGCTGCACACACTTCCAGGCTGGGACACAGCAGTGACTCTGTGCATGCACAGCTCGGGCTGTTCCACATCCCAGCCCTGGGACAAACTGCCAGTGCACCCACCTTCTGGGAGCCAACAGCAGAATGTAAAGGATGATGCTAAGATGACCTGTGCAGGTGGATGAGGAACCCCAAAACTCTGCATTGCTTTAAACCATATTTCATCCACTTAATGTAGATTTAAAACAGGTCCTTGGGACTTTCAACAAGGAACTTATTTTAAAAAGAGGAAGGTCAATAAAAATTTGAAACATGACACATTTTTCACATAATTCCACACTCTCGTTATTTTCTCCAACCATTTTACTTAGTACCAACAAATACAAAACTATGCTTGTTTCTTGTTCAACTGGAGTTACCTGACAGGGAAAACTGGTGCAGTTTAAAAACCAGCAGCTGCTCCACTGCCCTGGGCTGCAGCCACACAACCACAGCCTGCACAGCCAGGCAGTACCTGACCTTCAGGAGACAAACCCTAGTAGCAGAATTAATGCCTTTATCTCTTACAAGTTGCATCTTACGCCTTTAAATCTTCAAACATCACCAAAATAAAATAAAATCAAGCAGGACCTTTACCTTTAAGACTGACCTTACAGCAACACTTCTCTCCTTTGCTGCCTTCAGCCACAAAACATCCTAAAAAATGAAACTCTAGCTTCAGTCCTGTCTCCAGCAGCCACCCCAAACCTTTGAGGCCGGGGTTCCTGACCTCCCCTGGCTGCACACCTACAACAGCTGATGGGCTCGGCTCAGCTCAGCTGAGCCCTTTCCTGCAGGGAGGGACCTCTCTGGGGCTTCCTCTAACCCTGCACCTGATTCCCATAAAGATTTTGGGAACTTCTATAGGTGCCCTCTGCTCAGTGGGGTTAATTTTCTCCCATAGGTTCTGAAAGGTTTTGCAGGAAGGAACCAGAAGCAGATGCGGGAAAACAGAACAATCAATACCACAAAAGTTTCAGGTGTTTTAGGAGGAACCTTTGTAAAGACCCCAATCATTTCTCCATTTCTGTAATGAGTCTTGCAGATAATTATATTTTCATCACAAATTCCAGTGCTCCCAGCATCGCAGAGCAGAAAGATCTGGAACCAAAGTCTACGTTTACATGACTTTTTTTGGCTACAGGTTCAAACTTCTGATTTCAGGGTATAAATTCTGTATACATGTATTGAATATACCTCTACATATTCCACATCTATAGAAGTGAAATACAGAAGTATAGAGAGAGACTGTAACATGCTACAGATTATATTTATAGACTTTATCTACAGATACTCTATATTCTACAGGATATACCTATAGATCTTCTATCTATATTAGGAAATCTATAACATATTCTCTATCTACAGGCAACTTTCTGTTGGAAGGCCTGTGTTGCAGAGTCTAAGCCATTGTTAATTAAAAAAGACACCACTGAAATTACATTTTACCCTAGTCCTTCATTTGTGTCTTCACACTGCCTGCATTTCATTCTTCAGTCAGTTGCTTCAAGAACTCCAGGGAGAAAAAGTGTTGCTGTGAGGATATGCCTGTGCTCCTATTTAAGCTTTAAAGTTGGCTTCCAACAGTCAAATAAATAGCAGGAAAGTGGAAGGTTAAAAACTTTCCTTTTCATCTCTGCCAAAACAGTAAAAGAAAAATGAGATTGCTGAATAGCTGACTGACTGCAGAAGCAACACAGCAGTGATCTGCCTATAAGCTGCAAAGGGCAAACCCAAGGCATCTGCTTAAAAGCTTATGCCAACTGTGGGATAAAAAGTAAGGAAGCCACAATAAAACATAATTATTAGAGGAGCTATAATTATGGCATTATTCTTTGGTATATTCAATGTTGTGCACATTAAACCTTGTACACTGTGAATATTTAATGATTATATGCTTACTCAGAGCCCTTTCATGTCCTTAAAATACAGGTATTTTTCATGTATTAAGAAAAAATTACACATAATTTTTTTCCTAAGGGTCTGCTGTTGAAAGAGATGGACAACATTCTGTGAGTCTTCTGCAAATTTAAATCTCAAAGCTTTGGAACCTGTGTGTTTACAGCCACTGCACGCCAATTTTCAGTAGTTTTTGGAACAATACTCCACAGTCTTGACCTCAAGAAAACAAAATGTAACCTGTGAGTGGTCAACTGCAGCTGCTCTGTCTTGTCATCTGTGAGAAGTTCCCATCAAAACTAGCAGCAGGTCTCTAAGGAGTCTGAAAAACTTTGGATACCTGCAAACATTCTTCATAGTAACAAGCCAAAGATGTACTTCGGCACTCAGGAGCAGCAGGGAGGAAGATTCACCAAGTGCCAACAGAGCAGAAAGCACAGGAGTTTCTACTAAACTGCCTCTCTATAAACCATGCACCCAGGAGCCATGGAAAGAATTCAGGTTTTAATCTGTAATGCAGTATAACAGGGCCAGACACACAGTTCTCAGTATTTTGTAAGGCTATAAGTGAAAAATTACCAGATTTTTCTGGCATGCATTGAGGCTTTAGTACAGCAAATATTGGCAATGGATTTATGGCATTTTGGACGTTCCACCCTTACTTGAATGAAGAGCACAACTTGATGTGTCTGGATTTTTATACTGGAAAAGACTGACTTTCAAAACAGCTTATTGATTTTTGGGGGTATCAGCATTCTGGGCTGTTATAAGATTGCCAATGGCTTTGCTCAAATTTTGACTTTTTCCAAACAGCCACCTTTTAATCACTTCAAATGAAAGGAGAAGAAACAGCTTCCAGAAGTGCTGGTTAGCTCATCCTATCAGGAATCTTGCAAATCACCCAGCACTGAATTGCTGCTGCTAGCTCTTCTCAAAGTACAATTTCCCCCCTTTCCAGCCCTTTGCTGGTAACTTCTGGCAGACCAAACTTCTTACAACTCACAATGCAGTATTAAAGCCCTGCTGAAATTAAGATGTGTGACATCTGCTGCCCCACTCATATCTACCAGCACAGGGGGGTCCAGCACAGCCCGTTTCTGACACATAAAAATATATATTTGGTGTTAAATGACCTTTTTTTTCTCTTTTTTTGCTTAGGAAATTACAATTAGTTTTTTGGTTGCTTATTACAGCATTTTTCCAGGAATCAGAGGTGAGCTAACTGACATTCAATTTTCATATTTCTTTTTTCCCCTTCCTAAAAACAGGCATGACATTTCTTGATGTTTTGCATCCCAGGCTCACATCCTGCATTCCTTCCCCAGGATAACTGCCAACCATTCCAAAATCCTTCCGTGGGTTCTCCAGGTAACCTAGATAAAGATCACCTGTCCAATTGATTAAGAAATATTTAAGCTATGACATCAAGTGCGAGGGATGGTTATATATGTAATAAAGATGAAATATTGCTTGTTTTCAAAAGCACCATGATGTTCTCATGTTTTTTATTATTACTTATTTCCAATTTATTACCTCAGCAACACCGCCTGCTCTATCATTCCAGCTAGCCAGGGAGCACTTCTGATCCCCAGGATATGGTTTGTGGCCTTGAAAGGATATTGAGTTAAAAAGAAAATTAATGTGAACGAAATTAAGCCCCTCAATGCGTGCCTCACTTTTTAAAACTGAAGCTAAATCACAGAACCACAGGCTCCCAGGTTGGAAGGGGACCTCAAGGGCGATGATGTTTGATAATGCTTCCCAAGCCTCCATGGCAATCCAGCCCTGAGCATTTTCTGCTTGCTCTGTGCTGCAGCTGCTCCCAGTTCTCCATCTGGAGGACTCCAGCCATCCAACACAAGTCCCAAGGTAAATCTCAGGCTCTGGGAGCTCCTGAGGAAGGAATTTAGATGCTTGCTAGAGCAGCTGATAAAGAAGGAGATCTCCTCGTCCCGCGCTTCGTAACACTCAGGATTGGGACAGAGGGAATGGAGGAGAGGAGAAGCAGGGAGAGGTTTCTGCATGTCCTGGGAGACCCAGCAGATCAGAACACACCAAGCCCCATGTGTGGAAACCAGATTTTATCTTTTCCTGCTCTACAAAATGAGGAATGGAGAGACAGAGGTGAAGGTGGAGGGATATGAAGAGAACTTTTGTTTGCTTTCAGTGGTTATGGTACCACCAGGATCCATGCAGGAACATGCTCCTTAGTGTTGCCTGGGGTCTCTTGACCATCAATTTCTTGTTCTCAAACAACAAAAAGCCAGCTGATGTCCTCATTTGGAGTCATGCCAACCATTAAAATACTTACAGATGTAGTTCTGGGCAGAAAAGAACAGCAGCAGAGAAGCAGCACAGCCCCCCAGAACACCTTGGTATGTTACACACTGAATATTGATGCAAATTCCACACTCAGGTCATCCTTTGGTAGACTTAACTACTTAAAGTAACTAAATGCACATAAAGAGGCCATTTACACAAGCCTAGTTATTTGTAGTATTTCCTCAAGCAAGTTCCAAGTGCTCTGGGACCAGGAATGGGAATTCTTTTGTGTTAAGAAAATGATGTTGAACACAATCTTATTTGCAAAGTTCTCTCCATTTCCTGGTCAGCTCTGGTGTCTTGAGTCATAGAAGTGGCATTTTTGTTTTGTTTTTGCAAAGCAATGAATGTTTTAACATTTTCCATCAGTAGTATTTGTAGTATCCAAAGTTGGCCTGTTCCATGACCTTCTACCACTTGATATTTAAAGGCCTGTAGATAATTGTGGAATATTTTGCATATTACTTGGTGCTGTAGGTACTGTTCATAAATATGTATTACCTGGCACAGTGTGTGTACCAGTCATAAAAGTTTAATGGATTTAAGAATTACCTTAAGAAGAACAAAAATTTTACGGGATATTTGTGCATTTATGAGCACATACACCCTACCCTTGTAAGCACATTTGCAAATGAAAAAGGAAATAGAATGGAAAAGGGATTTTTCTAATCACACTTTTGACAAAATAATGGCATCATTATCTTTCCTACATTAGGTAACTGTAGAATATTTCACTTTCAATGATTTATCTTCACTGTTTGTTTCTGTAAAACCTTTCTCATACCTGGGCAAATTGCAAAATGTAATTTCAGAACTCTAACAAATCTGCTAATTCGAGAAGGTAGTGCTCTAAAAATATCTCCGTTATCAGGGGTTTCCAGGAAGTAGATGTAAAAAGGGAGAACTAATTCTTAGATTATGCAGTGTACCGATATGAAATCCATTTGATTAAAAATACTGAAAAACTATTTTTTTTTCAACCAAGCCATAAATTTGATTTCTCTCCTTCCCTCTCAGTTTTTAAACTAACAGCTCCAACTTGTTGCTTCATCCCAGCCTCTTTTATCCCTCCAATGGAAAAGCTCTGTAGTCACCTCCAATATCCCGTTTGTCACCCTGCAGCACCAGCACCACTCAGAACTTCAAAGCATCAGGACAGACCAAATTGGGATCCTTGTTTTTCAAAAGCACTGGCTCCATGAGATAAGAAAATCTTCATTAGCTGCTCTCTTTATGGAGACGATGAATAAATTAAGGAATTCCGACTCCAGCGAGGGGCTGGAATGTGAACGTACACCCGAGATAACTCAGTCTGAAACCTGTAGAACTCCCAGTGCTTTAGATACTGCTGAGATTGGAGCTGTGAGAGCTCTGGGTTTCCTGCTCTCATGGCAGTTTGGTTCTACTGAACAGCACTGGGGCATGGCCATAACAGAGGCTGCTCACTTTGTCCTTCTGGAGCTTTCCAGAATGAAGGGTTTGCTTGAGTATTTGGGTTTTTTTAATTTCAATGAAATAGTTCACAGATTAGAAAAATTCAAATGATGGATGGTAAACACTGCATTCCACAGAAAGCATCTTGTGTGATAGGACCATCCTTAGTTTTCATAAGTGGAAGGATTCCAATTCCCTTTCTGGTGTTTGCAATTGAGCTGCAGAGAAGATATTGCTCAAAGATCCTTACCGTGGGAAATAAATTTGAATAGTTCATTTTCTGAAAGGCCTTGAATAAGTAGCTTTCTTATGCATTCATTCTTTAAAATTACTCCGTTTAATACAGTCAGTGCCACTGTTTTATTGTTCCCCTTTTAAATTTATTTTTAGCACCAACATCCAAACAAAAGCATTACGACTCTAAACCCCCAAGGGCTGGTTTGACTTGGAACTAAAAAAATGCAGCGTTAGCAGGGGCAAATGGGGAGATATTTTTAAGTCACACATAAATTAGACAGAGGGAAAACAGGTTGCATTAGATAAGTTTAAATTTAGATCTGGTATTGCAGTTCTCAGTAGCGTTTTGCAGTACATCCTAGCCTGAATAAATACAACAGCAGGGTGGAGTTATTAGAAATCTCCAGGTAAATTAGCAGCTCCATCCACAGCTGATAATCAGCAATACTGCCCAAGTTATTCTGCTTCATGGAAGCAAAGCCCCATCGAGACAAAATTACACTTTTGCTAACTTTTTCTCAAAAAAGCTCCCTACAACTCCTGATTAAAAATACTGGTTTCAGTTAATGTCAAAGCACTCTTGCATGTCTTCTGAAACAATTCCTTCACCGATACATAAGGGGGCATCACTGGGAATTTTACATGGCAAAGGAATCAATCTATAAAATATTACAGGGAAAACTTCCCTAAATGTGATATAAAAAATTATTGAAAACTTATTTTGGAACAAAAATAGAGGTGGGGAAGGTCTCTTTTTTTTCTCTCTCTTAAGGAAGAGTGTTTGCTTCCTGAATCATGAATCTGAATTTAGCATCTGATAAAGTCACAATTACTCTTGAAATCACAGTGATTCCTGTTTTGGAGTTTTCTTTGCATGTAAGCTGACAGCAATATGGATATGTATGCAGTCTATATATGATTGTATAAATTAATCTAATCCCTTGACACAAAAAGAAATAAAAATGGAATACTGGAATGGGGAATTAACTAATGTGGATTGAAACAGAAGTTTAAAATCAAGAAACTACAAATTAGAAACGCTGTGGAAGGCACCCTGGAAAGGAAAAGTACCAAATCTGTAAGGAGAGAGGCAAAGCCCACCCATAACCACATGCAGCCACTGAGATCAGTTATTAAAGGTGCTGAGAGGAATTCAATTTCCAGGCTGGAAGCAGAAATATCAGGCATGAGAGGGGATTTCTGCAGAGACTGGAGTAACTGCTCTGGCTCACAGATATTGATCAGAGCATACAGTTGAAAGGCAAACACAGAGCTGGGCTTACAGACAAGCCAAATTATTATTGCTGTCACAAAATCAAGACATGTCCCTTTCCCCCTTTTTAATGAGGCACCTCAGAAAGTGTGCAGTGGACAGCTCCTCCAAATTTCACCAACAACTGCGAGTGAATTCCCTCTTCAGTTTAAATGCAAGATTAAGCTGGTTGCTGAATCAGCTCCCTCAGCCTCTAGAACTGCTCAGACTGCTGCAAATTTAGGAACTACTTCTTAGAGATGCAGAGTTAGTCAGAATAAATCCTGTATCACAGTTCCCTCTGTTGCGAGGCCTTTCAGCTTTAGCTTTTAAAGGGACACAAGCAATGAATTGCAATAAGACAAGCTTCCCATGCCCTTCTAACACGAATTTTCTTTCTATTACAGTTGTTTGGAAAGCAACTATGGCACAGCAATCTTGCCAGGAAGCCCCAAAATCTCATCTGGATTGTGAAAAGCAGATAATGGTGCTTGACGCCAGAGTTGGCTGACAGACTCACCTTACCCCAGAGATACAGATAATAATATAATAGTGTATTATAGTGTATACAGTATATGATATTTTATATATAGGATTTATGTGGTGTATTTACTCTAGAGGGCAGGGTTGGGAAATTAGGGACAGAGGCATCATTTCCTCCACGTCCCACCCTGTTCCATATGGAAAGAATTGAACATGTTCTGGCTTTCCTGGTATTTATGATATAATAAATATATATAATTACAGAAGTATCAGGAACTTTCTGGTTACTGCAGACAATTAACGCCCAAATACACAATGTATCTGCCACAAACAGCCTCCCTCAGCAGATTCAGGGCCGGGGCCATTTCATTAATCAGTGTTTGCCCGAGGCACAGCACATGAACTTCCCTAAATTGCTGCCAGGGTTCCTCGATCATCCTTTGGCTTCAGAAGGAGAATTTCTCCACAGCCACGGCCCCACTCAGCACAGCCATTCCCACCCTGGGAGATGGGCAGGACACACAGCCCTGGCAGCTGCTCTCCGGGATGCAAATTAAATCTCTCAAGTCGAGGTGCAAGAAGAGATCGTGGATTGTTACGGATAGTCAGTGGTGAAGGAGAGATGGCAAAGGAGCCCAAACCTGCTTGGAAACTGTCATTCCTTTAAGGCAGAAGTTGACAAGAATCCTGAAAATGCTGTCAGGTAATTAAAGACAGATGCTACAATTCCTGACTTTAAACGAAGTCAAGACCATTTAACACTTTGCACGATCAGAATATTAAACAAATATGATCAGAGAGGATTGTATCACACATGAGAAATAAGGGGTTATGTTCTGCATCCTTACTGCAGCTCTATTAAAATCAAAAACCTTGTCCAGCCTAGGAAGGAATATTCAAAGGTTTCAGACCTTTTGGTTTCAAAGTGTCTGCTTATCAAAGGTACAGTTCTGTGCACTGGGAATGAACAAATCAGCTGCATAAACTTCAGATATTTCAAGCACATCTTAGACTCAGAGATTATACCCTTCTCATTTTTAATTTTAATTGAAAAAAACATTGATTTTTCTTCTTAAACACATTCCCACACGCTACAGACCCAGAATACCTAGACACAAGACAGCAGCAGCTGAAGTCTCCCAGCACTCACACCTAGATCCTGGGGAACCTCAAGTGGGGAACCTCTGCTTTCTGTTCAAATCACCTCTGATAGCTCCATATCATAATCTTCAATAAGTTATATGGCCATTTAATCAAAATTCCATTTCAAAAACCAGACCAGCTCCTCAAGATCAAAGTTCTTTAAAATAAAAAAGCTGATGTCCACTAGGATAAGCAGTCCACTATAAGTGGAAGGCTGAGATGCCTTGAGGAAGAGTATCAGAAGTCCTAATGGTCACTGCACAATTTCCAATTCCAGCTAGTAAAATAAATCCACAAATAATTAGGTTAAACAAACAAACCCCCAAATAACAAAAAAAAACAAATAAACAAACAAAAAAAAAACCCAAAAAACAAAAAAACAAAACAAAAAAAACCCCAACAAACCAACCCAAACATAAAAGAGGGGAAAACTTCTAGATGTTTAAGGCAAAACAATTTTTTCTCTACACATCAGACCAATGTGAGATGACTTTTGACACCAGCTCTGTCTACTTAAAAAGCCCCTTTCGTACCTAACCTGCAAAACAGCTCTCACTGATGAGTTCTGCCGTTGGAATGTGGGATTTTGATGTGAGATAAAAAGTCACCCAATTTGAGAACATGTTTGGGAAAATAGCATGAGCAGCACTGAAAAGCAGCTCACTTTGAAAGCTACTACAGTAAGGCAGCTTCATATGGAAAAAATGTGCTTTTATTTATTTTTACACATCACCTCCCACAAGTGTTAAGACTGTTCACCTTCTGGCATAGACTAAAAGCTCTTGCTGAGTTCACAGACATCAAAGGCTTACTGGATTCTACCACATGGCTTAGCTTTTGCACAGAATTATTTTATAATAGTGGAGGAACACTACTAAGAAGTGACCATAGTTTATGAATCTGAGACATCTACTGAGGTGTTTTTAAATTTTCTAGTACTGTATAATATAATTCTAGAATACAAATAACAATGACAACTTCTAGAGGTTAGCCTGAATTAAAAACTTTCAATACACTGGATTGTGCTACCAATCACTGCACACCACCTTTATACCTATGAAAGGAGTTGATGTTATCCCCACTTTTTGCACCTTGGGATCATTTGTGACCCTGGAGACAACAGCACAGACAAGAGATTTGGCTCCAGCACTCGCCCACACCAGAGCAGGGATTTTTCACAGGTTCTTTTTACACAGCTCCAGCCCAAGATGGACAACCAGGCAACCTCAACATCTGCACTTTTTCTATCCAAAATCTATTTCACCAATGGGCGTCCAACTGCTCTGCAAGACAGATTGGATGTTTATTTCCTAAAAGTGAATATACAGGATAAGTTCAGGCAGAAGGACAGAAGAGAAAGGGAGGAGGGAAAGAACATCAATAATTTAGTGTTGTCTTTGTTAATTTAATAACTCACTGAGGTATTCTATTAAAGTGTCATGTACTAAAAGCACCTCTTTAAAAGGGATGCCAAATTCTCTTCAGTGTCAAGGAAGTTTAAGCCTCCAAAACAAACAGATACCTTTGTCTAAGAGCATTTAGCTACTTTGTATTCCTGCCTGCTAATGTCTCATGTGAATTGTTTTTAGTAGTAAAATTTTGTCTATAATGTGCAAGCATTGCAGCACTTTGAAGTAATGAAACCCAATGGACCCTTCATCCTTATTCTGTTTATGTTATATAATTATAAACTCATTATTTTTATATAAAATGCTATTCTAATCTAAAAAAGGATGCTACAAGATACAGCAAATCAATCTGTCAACCCTGCAAACCAAACATAAATCTGTCAACCCCACGCTGATGACAATTGTTGTTTGGAATGGAAAAGAGATGTGTCGTACGATCATAAATAGCAAAAGTCAAAAATTAAACTGAACATTAAGCTGAGCTGTTTTCCTGCCTCTTTTTCATCCTCACTGGCAATAAAGACTCTGATACCTGAGCCCTGCTTGCTTCCACCTGTGCAGCATCACTGTCTGCATTGAGCCTGATCTCAGCACAGCCACTGAGCCACTGTCCTACCACTCCTGGTCATTCTTCACATCCCAGTCCTGGGCATGGAAATCATATTTTAAAAGCCTCGATTACTGCCCTCCCTTATACAGGCATTAACATCTATCTTTGAAACCCCATTACTATGCATGTACTCAAATTATTTTTTCCAAAAGTGAATTATTTTCCCTTATATTGGAATTTCATTTATATACCAATTCACTTATATTTACAATGCTTCTTAGAGTCATGTCCTGTGGCTTTTTGGCTAAGTCAGCCAAAAAATCATTTGTCAACAAAACCCTAAGAAGTTCTTATCAACTGTGGCAGAAAAATGACTGAGTCACCACCACAGCCACTCCTGTGGCAGTGAAGCATCAGGAAAAGATTCTCTGTGTGCTCTAGGTTTGTACTGCATAAAAAAAAAAAAAAAAAAAAAAAAAAAAAAAAAAAAAAAAAAAGAGGTAAAGAGCAGAATAAGCCCCCATGGCAGCACAACCGTCAGTGGTACAAGACCTACCAGCACAAGGAAATCTATTTTCAAGGTAGCTGGAATCCCACATGAGAAATCCTTACCCATTCATGCAAGAAAACATTTTTGTTGTAAACTTTCAGGAAAGTGAAAGCTGTTTGTGAGGAAGGAATGATTTGTTTAGGAACAAATTACATGTGCAAGATGACAACACAGAAGTGTGGAGCTGGAAGGGACATGTGCAGCATTGCTATAATCAACATGGACTGCTTTTTTTTTTTTTTACACTAAGTTTTGTGAGACAAGATTGTAGCCTGCTATAAGTATATTGTGCTTACTCCCTTGAGCCAAGATAATATTTTATCCAGCAATGTACATTTTCTGTTTAAACCTGCTGTCAAAGGACACTGAGAGACAAGTCTCAATAAGGAAAAGGATGCAGTCGACCAGTAAATTATTCCTCTATATTACCACTCTTTTTTATCTTAAAGCTTCTCTCTTGCAAGAACTTTAAGCAGTTTATTTTTATGATGTTTTATTTGTTCTGCAGAGCGCTGCTGCCGAGTGGTGTCTCCAGTTAATGCAGAGTAATCCTGTTATACAATACAAGCCTGTATTCTCCAGAGTTTCAAAGTAACAGCTTTTCTGTTCAGACTCCAGAAGATAGGATGTTTTCTCTGCTGCTCTTCATGCTTCCAGCTGCTCTGACAATGATGGTATTTACAGCTGGGGGAAAATGGTTAATAAAATTAGAAGTATCTGCTAGAGGAGGATTCAGGCAGTGATGTGCCATCAGCTTGGTCTCTCTCTGATGTGTTAGAGCCATCCTGAACTAAGTCCTGGCTGAAGGCAAACTGCACATTTCCAGTCCCACCTGCCTTCCATATCCAGTCTTTACCCTGCACATCTAATTCTGCTTTTAGACAGCACGTGGCTCAAGTGCAGGAAAGGACATGTAGGACCAGAAAGAACTGCCTCACCTCTCACACCTTAATTAATGACATCTCCATTTTCACACCATGTCCCCAGGTCCCTTTGACAACACCAGAGGTGAAAGCTGCACTTACTGCAAGCACACAGCAGCACTGCAATGGTAAGATCAGTGTCCTGCCATGCAGAACTCTGCTCTGAGGACTGTGGTATGAAGCCATTTGTTGTAAAGAATGTGAGTGGGACATTCAACAAAAAGTTCTTTAGAGATTTTTGCCCCAGACAAAGAGAACTCATGCTGTGGTAAGGGCATAGGATGTGCACAGATGGCATTGCCTGCTAAAGGCTCTGTTTTCAACAGGTCCATCTAACAGGGCATCCATGATTTGGAAGAAATATTAAAGTTATGAGGATGAAGGATAAAGCATTACCTGCCTATAGGCAAAGCCAGCAGGTAGGAGAGACCTCAGGCACAGGAAAACATCCCCAGTCTTTCCCAGATATTTGTTTCTCAGTCATAAATATAATTTGTCAGCAACTGTCCTGTTCCCACTGTGCCATTGACAACAAAAGGGTCCAGTTTATATTCCAGCCATTTTTAAGGTCAGTTTATGTTTTCTGTGTTCTCAGCACAGCTTAGCACTCCAGATTTCTGAACAAGCCCAGTCAGTCTCTGGAGAATGCTTACTTCAGTAGTTTCAAATCTTTAAAAAGTGTAACTTAAATTGACTTCCCAGCTGACACTGTGGTACCTTCCAAAGGGTCTTTTTCTCTGAGCTTGTTTCTGCCTCTAATCAGCATCCTGGCAGAAACCTTATCACTGTCAATCAGGATGGAAATATTTACTGGGGAAAAACACGTCTATTTAGGCATCCTTAGTTTCATCAACTCTCTAGAGTTTAATTATGAATAATTTTAATGTACAGGCAGAGATTTAGGAACTGAGTGAATAATACATACAAACAAAACAAAAGTCGTTGAATAAATGACAAGGGTCAGATGAACATTTTCAGGGAAAAAGAAATATTTACTAAGTCTTACTCTTCAGTGATTACTCTGAATAAATTCATACTACCACTAAAAGTAGCATAATTTATTTAGAATAAATGGGTGGAAAGGTAAGTGTCATAAACCAGCTTTTAACTGACAGCTCATCAGAACACACTACTGAAGATGATAATGTATTTTGGAAAAGGTTTTAGAAAGAAAAAAAGAATTTTAAGGTTGAATAAATATTTGTAGATATGATGCTAACCCTCAAGAGTCCTGTTTACATATTGAGGCATAGTTTGTCAGCAGAGAAAAGCATATTGAACAAATATATCCCTGGTTTTATCCATTATGCACAATACAATTTTACAGGAGGGAAATGCAGGAGCCATTCCCTGCAATTTTACAGGAGGGAAATGCAGGAGCCATTCCCAGTGGGGACCATTCCCCACTGCTGTCCCAGAGATTCCAAACTGGATCAGAATATTGGAAGGAATACTTGAGTCAACAAAGCACACTCACAGAACTGCGTGTTTTACTGGAATGAAGACACCATTAATGCATGTGGAAGGAACCTGGGATAGCGGGAGGTGTCCCTGCACATGGCAGGGATTGGAACTGGAAGAGCTTTAAGGTTTTTTCCAACCCAATTCCATGGTTCTGTGTTCCCAACCCACTCTATTGACTGAGTGAAGGATTTATGAGAATAAGAGAACAGAAAAACACAGTGAATGCATTTCTAAAATTGCAGCATTATTCACTAAAAACCCAGCAAAGTGACATAAACCAGATGTGAAATTACATACTAGGTTTTCAAGCAAAGCTCCAGAAGAAAGTTTCAGGTCTGGTTTCTCTCTCCTGAGAACACAGAATCATCTTCAGATCCTCCTCAAAGCCCCACTTCTGATGCAACACCTCTTTCCATCCAGCACCTTGCCTTTCAGGGCACAAGCCAAGGGAAAGGTGTCTGCCTTTGACTTCTTTGTTGTCTGCAATTGCTTGTCACCATTTACCAAAACAAATAAAATCTTTGTGAAACACCACTCTGTTCTCTGCACTCCCCAGGCTCATTCCAGCTCTTCACAAAATTATTGACCTTAAAAAACCTTAAATTGACCTTAAAAAGATTTTTACTGGGACAAAAAACCCAAAAGATGGACAAATATTTTCTTTCCAATGGTTTCCTATGATGCCAAAAAGAAGCAGCACCTACAGTACGGGCAAATTTCAATATTCAGTGTTCAGATTTTAAGATCTGATCACTTTTTTCTGGGCTATTTTTGTGCAAAAGAGAACCAGATGAAAGCATAGTTAACAAACTCCTGGGTCAGAGATTTCTAGTCCTTTCTCACTCTGAATTAGGTGAGGCTCACAGAAAGAACTGATGCTGAAAAAGCTTTCATCAGCTGCACTGGGAAAAGATGTTTGAATATCAAAAAACCATTTTTCTCCATCCCCACAGCACCAGCTAACTCTCTAATCTTAAATCTTTAAACTAAAACATCCAAGGAATGGGAGGACATGCAGGTAATGATATTTGGAGTGTACATCTGAGATGGAGCAGGTTAGTGAAGCAGGAACCAAGCATTCAAATTGAGATGGGGGAACAATTAGTTTGCATATTTTGTATTACCAAGGTCTACGAAATACCAAGGAGGTAATGCTGACCTCACAGGCACTGATGGGATTTTCTGTACAAGGAAAGTTCTCCTCACTTGTTTGTGCAGTGCAAGGTGCTGGTCTTTGAGTGCAGAACGTCACCTCTGGCACTGAGAAAAGTGATGTCATCACGTCTGTAATGAACAAACCCCAAACTTCTCATCTTTCAAGCCTAAAAGGTGCCAAACACCCACAAGCCCTCTCAAAGCAATGGCTTTAAACTGTGCAAGTGGATTGTTTGAGAATTGTAGTTTCAGTCTATTAATTGTCAACTGACGTGTTTGTTCTTTGGCCTACGGAAAATTAGTAATGAAGATTTACTTCAAGGTTTTCCACCTGGGATTTCCCATTTGATTATTATGATTCTATAAATAAATAGTGAAAAAAATATTGTTGTGCCAGAAAATGCTATAAAAAAGACAAAAAATGTGTTTCTCCCAATCTTAAAGAGATAGTCAAGTTTTATATGCCTATAAATGGAATTACATCATAAAATGAGAGAATCCATTTGTAAGTGTAAAAGCTGAAAGCCAAAAACTGTTCTAACACTCTCATATATAGCAAAAAAATGGCAGAAAAATTGTGAAATTCAGCAGCTAACCTACCTCTATTTGACAAAAAATTCATAATTTTAATAAAGCGAAGATGCCCATCAGTGTGTCAGACTTTGTTCAATATCACCAAAGTAGAGACTACATTGCATCCATTTGAATGAACCAAATTCAATCATCTGCCGTTTGATCAACACTGTCAGGAGACTGACCCAGTTCTAGCACAGTAGAAACACTGGATTCCTCTAAAAATAATTGTTTTTCTTTTCTTTTTCTTTGAGTAGCCAAGTAAAAACTAGTCAAGAATCTATATGTGGAATTTTTTTTTGTTCTGTCCCATAAATTCAATTATAACTCTAAAGACTGTTTTATTAATAACATTCAGCTTCTTTAGCCAGGCTTCCAAAACAAATTGAATTAATTCTTTTTACCGCAAGACTTCTACATTGTACCCTCTATCAGAAGAAATTTAATGCAGATCCACAAAGCTGGCTGGATCCTAAGCTGCTCTCAAAGCTCCCAACGCTGCAAAGAATTGTGTTCCTGCAGCTCCACTGAAGAAAGACAGGAAAGACAGCAGAGCTTGCAAACTCGTCTGCAAAATCCCTTCTCTTTGCTTATCCCTGAAACTGTTCAGCGTTTCCCAGCTCCAAATAGCAGACAAATATAATCCAGTCCCTCTAGGAGAAAAGTAAATCTTTACAATTTGCTCAGTTTAAGGGGTCGTCGATATCAATGAGTATAATACTGAGATTTACCACATCATCAAGTTCCAAAGCAACAATTTCATTTCCAGCCATTTATTCCTTCTAGAAGTTCTAGTATAGCAAATGCTACATAATCTTTTTAGACTTAAATTTCAACTCTTTTAAAGTTTGAAGAAGTGTTTTACCACTAATTACCATTACATCTGTGTGGCAAATGGATTCTTAAAGCTTAATTTAGTCACAGACGGAGAGATACAAAAAAAAAATGGTTGCAAGAAAACACATTTGTGCTCATTGTGGTCACAGGAAGCTCTACCAATGGATGTAAAATGACAAAGTTGAGACTTTTTTACCCATTATTATATTTACTTCAAACTTTAAGGAGCTGACACAACCACAGACATTTCTTCATATGTGCAGTCACTGGATCATTTTGTTCCAAACCCTTTTCAGTTCCTGATTCTCTCAATGCTGGAATATTTCAGTTGTTTCTGTTCACCTTCCTGACCCTTCTGGGCTGCCAATGTCTCATTTTGACTGCTCTAATTTCTGTTTGTCCAACACTTACATTTTCGTCCCTGTTTGATGAAAGGCAACTTTAGTTCAGGCAGTACAGAGAACAGAGGAAAAAAGAAAATTCACTTTAGTAGGAAAGAAGAGTCAAAGCCTGGATAGCAGGTGAAAAGGGCAGAATCAGCTCCATAAGCAGGGAACTAAGAGAGCCTCAGCTCAGCTCAGCTCCATGCTGAGCTCCCAGGGGGACACTTGAATGTCTAAAAAGGGCTGGAGCTTTTCTCACACTGGATGCATTACTTGGCTCTCCCTTCCATCCAGCCTCACATTATCATCAAAACTTTTTAGGATTCAAGACATCTCTCCCTCTTGTCAAATTCTGTTGAAATTAGTCATGGGCTTCCAGAAGGACTCAGAAGGTCAGGACTGGGCAGAGTCAGAGACAGGAAGGTGTGGGACAGGGTGGAACCTCAGGGAGGGGACAGCAAGAGAGGAAGTGGGAAGTTGAGGGATTTTCAATGATTATTTCATCTCAATGTTCTTTTGGTTGTAAAATCATTAATTCTTTCAGTTTGAAAAATAAATCAATCTACTTACGTTTCCAGTTTCAAGTTTTGGAGATAAAACAATTTCTCCTTATTTACCTTTCTGAGTAAGAGACACATTAAAGGGGAGTGAAGTAGAGAGACAAGGGAGCTTATTATCACTCTCTTACCCTTCTGCTCAATACATGTTTCCATTCTATGCTTAATTTGCAATTCAGTACACTGCTTACTACCACTTGTACTGATCTTTTCAATTATTTAAAAAACTAATTAGATAGATTATAATGTCTGGGTGGAATGTGATGCTTTTCAGTGCTGCTTTATTCCCTACCATATCCATAGCTGCAAGTTCAAGGTAAAGCCTTTTCTGGTATAATCTGCTGGAGAACCCCACATCATTAACTCATTTCTCACAGTTTATTAAGCTGTCAACACTTGGACATGATTTTGGTCATTCACAGCCTTGACTGAGCGTCAGTGAATGACAAGAAGTGAGACACCCTCTGAATCTGTGCTTCTCAAGCCAGCGAGCCATCAAACATCGTTCATGGCCCCTCCAGTCTTCCTAACTAAATTCCATTCAGGTAATATTGCTGCTGCCTGATTAATTCATTTTCCTATGATTTCCCAGTGTAGTGTACCACTCTTGCTTTATTCCACCATCTGAATATTTCAATTTTACATATTTTGCTTCCCTACTGAGTTGCTTCTATAATTTCCCGATCTCTTTTGCTGCACATTGCTTTCATGTTTCCTCCTGCTTCTCCAGATCTCAGTCTTTTGAATCATTTCAGTCCCCTCTGCACATGTTCCACTTTTATACTGTGGGATACTCCCCTTGCTCCCCTGCATCTCTTCATTCCAAGAGATCAGGGACTGACCTCGGGCACAAGCAGCAAAACCAGCAGCAGGAAAGTCAGTGCTCAAGGTAACACAGTCAGTGCTCAAGGTAACACTGAGAGGCTCTGTGGCACACCTGGGGGAGAGGCACTCACTAAAAAACCGTGGCCAACAGTGCAATCACTTTGCCATCACACACAGCAGCTCTCACATGGCTGATGGTCATTCACAGTGCTGGACAAGTTCTGAAGAGAGCAGGCTCTGTTTACCCCAGAGACATCAGCCCCTGCACACCTGCCACTGGCCAGAGCTGGGAGCTGGGAGCCATTAGAGGCAATAAAATTATAAACCCCTCAAAACCTGGCCACAAATAAACAGCAGGTACAGCAACCCATCCCTGAAGAGGAAACTGGTGACAGCTCCCTGTGCTGCCATTTGCTTTCAAAGTCACAAAAACCCTTTTGAACCTCTTGTATTCCCCTGACTAATGCCATCATTATTTCAACACTGGCTGTTCAGAGTGAAACAGGTGCTATCTTGTCAAACGAGCCTCTCAGCTTTCATCATCCCAGAGTTCTTCATTGTGTATTGTTAAGCTGACAAGGTTTTGGGTTGCCTGGATACCAGGTCATGCTGATATAACTGCTAGTGATCTCTGCATAACCAAACTTTGTTGGTGAGAAGCATGCGACAGGAGGAACGGTGTGGAAAGGAATTGTTTTATTCCCATGTCATCCTTCCAGCAAAAAGAAGTTCCATGAGTTTATCTCAGAGGAGAGAGGGCTGGTGGAATGCTTCCAGCACCTGATTAAAATGATTCACTCACAATAAGCCAGCATTTCTAGTCTCATTTCTAAAAGCTTTTCTTCCTCACTACTTACAACAGTCTACTAGATTCCTAAATAGAAGGGAGAGATTAATCTGTGCAAAATTACTTGATGAGGGTTTAAAATTATTCTGGCAGAAAAGTAGAACAAAGTTTGCCCAAGGAAGCAAAGAATGGAGCATCCTCCCCCCTCCTCCAGTTCAGAATGCAGAGCTGAAAATACCCCAGGAGCTGTAGCATCATCCAAGTCACAGAAATACTTAAACTCAATTGAATCAGATTTTTGTTCTGAATTTTCTTTATCTCTCTCTCAGGACAGATGGCTCTCAGAAATAAATGTTTTTCAGCCACATGCTTGCCTAAACTTTCTCAGGAAATTTTTCTGTAAACATGATGATTGTAGAAAGATTGTTATAGGAGAGGGTTTGTTTTATGTAAACTGGTTTTCGGTTTTCATAGCAGTGAAGTTTTATTTACAAGGCATCATTTTCCACTGAGATGCTCATCTTGTTCTGGTCCAGGGACAAGAAGGTTTTCCACAGTATTGCAGAATCAAATCTATGACTGAATTCCTTAAGAAAACTGAGTTTTAGAAAACGTTTCAGACTTTGAAGACACAAGTTGTAAATCTCCAAACTTCTGAAACCATAAACAAAGCAGGAAATCAATCTTCATCAATGGCACTCGTTCTCCTGTAGCCAAATATAAAGGATTTGCCTAAATAAAACACTTTGGCAGCTTACTCAGGCATATCAATTGAAATATTGAAGTTGATTGAAATGCTCCTCAAGCCTTTAATGTTTTAAGCTAATGTTATATGAAAGCCATCATCTATCACATGCTAGTTTGGAACCAGGCAGGCTTAGCCAAATTAAAAGTTTTCCTTGGATGAGGTCCTGATGATTTTGGGCAGACAAGGTTTAAAGAAGTCATGAAAACCACTTTCTCTTAAATGGAGAAAAATATGTCCAGCCATGCACATAGTTCATCTAGTCTGCTAATTAGTAGGAATCTTCTCAGCACCTTCAAGACAGTGTTTACTAAACACAGCAATTAAAAATTGTGAAGAAATGCTCTTGATCACAACTGGCCAAAAAAAAAAAGAAGATGCTAAATGGTTTGTTTTGATTTCCAACCATGCAAACAAAACTTCATTCAGGCCCTGGGTATCATAAGAAAAATAAAATTAAAGCAGGTACAAGTAACAGGGACAGAAAAGAAGAAAGAGAGCTGGTGTGTGGTGGAAAGGATAGAAACTGAAACTGAAATGATACAACAAATTAGATCAAGAAGCTGTGATTTAACATAAATTAATATGAAGAAATCACAAGGAAGTCAGTGGGTTATTTTACAAATCTTAAACCATATTGAATCGATTTCTTGTTTAAAAGGCAACAAAAACTTGCATTTCTGTCATTCAGAAAGAGAAGCCAAAACAGAGACATTTGAGTCAGAGTTCAGTGTGAGAGTATCCCAAATCTGATGCCAGGAGCTCATTTGACCTCCTCCTCCTATCGCTGCTCTACAGCTGCAAACCCAAAGTCTGCACAGGGAAAACGGTGATGATGCAGCAGAACATATTTGCAGAATTGCAATTAAATGGGAAGAAAAAAGATTTGAGAAAATGTACACATCAAGTGACTTCCTAGCCAAAGCCTTCTGAAGTTTTTGAACATGAACCCATGGCTCTAAAGTAGAGCCATAAAATTCCCCCAGCCCCTGATGGGCAATGCTAATAGGCATGCAACTTGCAACACTTTTTAACATGTATTTTTAATTTAATCCATTAGAACCACAAAGGAATAATGTATTAAAGTGATAGGACTGTACATTCAGTAAATAAATATCAAAGTGAGAGTCATGAAAGCTTTAGGAAAAAAAAAATCCAGCCAGAAAAGAGAGAAAAAAAAAAAAGAAAAAAAAAGAAAATTAAAGCCCTTGAAGGAATACATCACAGAAAAAATAAATTGATCTACTAAATTAATTAAGTAAATTGATTGTAAAAATTTACTACCCTATGCAGTATAGAATAAATCTCATGGGAGGTAAGTTAGCAGAGTCAATTTGAGCCTTTCAACCATGAGAAACTTGTAAAGCACCTCATAAACCCTCTCAATAATACCATAGAAGAAAAATAAAAACTTTCTATACATGCTGAATACATCTAGCAATAATCTACCAAATACCATCCTGCACTGCTTTCTGCTACATGTTCCAAGCCTGTCCATTTTTATTAAATCCAAAATAACAAAATATATGGTTCCTCCAAAGCACATTTATTTAATTATGCTCTCAGGATATGAAAATTTTAAAATAAAAAGGATCTGCTTGTTCTCCTTTCTTCAGTTGACTTGTTGAGCCTTTTATTCATTAGATATAAATAAAATAATAACTTCAAAACTCAGCACTTTTGGGAAGCGAGTGCCTTTCTAAATTTCCTACCCCGACAGAAGAACTGCCTATGAATAATAACCAATTCCTCTTAATCAGAAAGCCATGAATCACAGAATCAGCTATTTCTAGAGCAATCACAAGAGATCATCTGGATAAATTCTCCAGTTTAGGGCCTGACAGCAATACCTGAGTTAACGGAAAGAGAAATTTGTCTTATACTTACAAAAATTACTTGTAAAGGCCTTGTCAAAAGCTCTTCCCAGAGCAAAGTATCAGTGCCCATTATTTCTGTTGCTTACAAAAGCTTGCCTAACCCGAATCTCCGTTATAATAAATTATGCTCATTTATTTTCTTGTTCTTTTTTTCCCACCAGCTATACAGCAGAACTGAACATCATCCACTTAATAATCTAATATGTGCTAGAAAATGTTATCATGTTCCTTCCTAATCTTCTCAAACTAAACAAATCCCATTCCTTCATCTTTTCATCATTTGCCAGTTCTTCTGGGAGAATTGCTCGCTTCACACTGACAGTGTCTCACAGCTTTGAGATTTGATCTTTTTCCAGTTAACCCAGCAACAGACACAAGGAAATAATTTCTAAATTCATAAAGAACCGGTTGTGATCATGAAAAGCACTTCAGTCAATACTTCTAACTGATATGCTAATTAACAGAGATAACTAGTCTTAATCAAACTAATTACATTGCAGATTAAAGGTATTTGGAATTTAACACAGCTTCCCCTACGTATCTACATTACATTACATTATGGTGACCTGAAGCAGCAACCTGGAATAAATACGTTAATATGTTTCTTTAAAGAATTCTTAACACATCATTTAACCATAAAACATAAAAGGCAAGAGTGAATAAGAAGACATAATGGTTGTTATGATTTCTGCTCTTGTTTAAACTGTGGGGGGTGAAAAACCAACCCTGTCAGCTCTGGTAAAGATGAAGAAACTTCTTGGGACAACTGGCTTGAATTTCAGTTTGTTGCTGTTGTGAATGTCAGGCCAGTCCCAGGGCTCAGAGACACAGAGGTGGCACTGGGAATACAGAGCCTGGTGTGGAGGTGACACCCAGAGGAGGTGGCACTGGGAATACAGAGCCTGGTGTGGAGGTGACACCCAGAGGAGGTGGCACTGGGAATACAGAGCCTGGTGTGGAGGTGACACCCAGAGGAGGTGGCACTGGGAATACAGAGCCTGGTGTGGAGGTGACACCCAGAGGAGGTGGCACTGGGAATACAGAGCCTGGTGTGGAGGTGACACCCAGAGGAGGTGGCACTGGGAATACAGAGCCTGGT
>VZUI01062263.1:0-17420 GCA_013401135.1 Cettia cetti
CAAGCAGAGGGCCCTTTTCATTCCCCTCCATCTCAAAGGTCCCTTCCTTCTGGCTGTTGAGGAGAGGGTAGGGGGTCTGTGGCTTCTTGTGCAGAGGATGTCAGGCCTGTTTGTCTGAGGCATGGTAGAATGCGGCTCCACCAGTCAACCTCTTCCTCAGAGTCCCTAACACTTCATGTGCCAGCTCTACCACTAGGCTGAGCAGATCGTTGCACCTCACAGAGCTGCTCTCCCTGCTGCCCTCTGACAGCAGCACCAGGCTCTCCCTGCAGCCGGAGATCTGAACCACAGCAAGCTTTGGAGCGCCCTCCGTCTGGGCCACCACATCCTTTGTGGTGCATGCTGAGGAAGCAGCTTTTTTCCAAGTGGACTGTGTTCTCTTTGTGAGGATGATGACCACCTCCTGAGCTAAGTGCTTGAGTTGGAAGTGCCTCAATGCGTGTCCTGCTCACACTGTCTGCACAAACTCCTACACCATGTCCCAGCTGAATGCACCATGGCCTATTTGCCCACTTTATTAATTTGGTGTAATCCCAATGTGTGGTAGTACTGATGAATGTTGACTGAATCTGAACAACGTGGCACGCTGATTTAGGTCAATGGTCAAGGAGTTCTGACAATTTATTTCTTTCATAACCATTCTGAGTAATAACATTATGAACAAAAACTCATTTGCATAACTTTGTAAAGGGTTTAGAAGAGATGAAAAAAGTTTTTGTGATTTCTTCAATAAATTGTTCATATCCTTCCCACAGAATCTGTCATTGCAGTTGCATTTTTTAAAGTAGCATTACCTTAGCCTTTAAAGCTTTATGAACATATATCAGTAGGTCATTACAAGTGAGACTCCTTTTCATTCCCTGTCTTGTGGACACTCTCCTGGTCACACATGAAAACCTGTGGAGTCCTGTGGCTGTCCTGACTGTCCAAACACAAATGTGTGTGGCTTTTCTCATGACAACTAAGTAGTTAGAATGTATTTTTATTTTGGGTATGGGTAGCATTTTCAGGAGCTCGATGTGGATTTGAAAGCCCAAGTTACAGACTCGAAAAGTGAGGTGGAAACTTCTGAGTCATGTTCTTTGCTAAAAGTATTTTGCATTCTTACATTTGAATTGAGATTCTTTTAAAATCCAGAAGGAATTTTAATCTGATTGTCAGTTTATTGGAGCCCTAATTTTTGTGTTACTAGAAAGCAAAAGCTCTTAACTTCTTTCAGTACAAAGCAAAAAAAAAAAAAAATTTAAAAGCCTCAGTGGGGAAAAAAATGCAAAAAAGACTACTCCATCACCACCGTATTTCTAAAAAAAATTTAATATTTCATGCATAGAAGTGAAAGTCACTTAATACCATGCTTTTGAAAAGAAAATTGCTCTGGAGTATTTTGCAACCATCAACACTGACAACAGCATTTTCTCAGAGATTGGGTTTTTATCAGCTGTGAGATGGTAAGAGACAACTGTTGGCTTACAATAAAGAAGACATAGTATGAGTACTTATGGCAGTTTTACTGCCTGAGATGTAGCAATGATTTTTTAAAGTCCATTCCTTCTGTTTGCATCACAGAATCAAAGCACTATGTTCCTTTAATTTAAAAGTAATAAATAAGCTTTGCATTTCTATTGGCTAATTCTTATTCAGTGTAGGTCAGTCATGCTTCCTTCCAGAAATTCTACAGAAATAGGATCTGGTTCGTACTGCTAGCCATGTCAGATTTTGTGTGGGCCCAGTTACATGTTTGTGATCCAAGTCTAAGTAAGAAAACACCTAAGAATGTGACATGAAGTGCAAGGCACTGGCACTCCCAGATAAGTGCAAAATACCATTCTGAATAATTCGGTCTTGTCAGAATCAGAACTTGAGGTGTTTTCTGCTTTTGGGAGAGGACATACTCCAAGAAGGATGTCTTAGTATGGCCTGTCAGCAATACATTAGGGTCACAGAATCACAGAATAAACTAAGTTGAAAAAGTCCTTTGAGACCATCCAATCCAGCCTAATAGTGACCTAACACCACTGTGTCAACCAGACCATGACACTGAATGCTGCATCCAGTCTTCAACACTTCCAGGGACAGTGACTCCACCATCTCTCTGAGTAGCTCATTCCAATGTCCAGTTACTCTTCCTGTGAAGAACTTATTCTGAAAGTCCAGCCTAACTTCCCCTGGTACAGAAGGCTAATGGGAAAGGCTGTGGCCTCCTGTCCTGTCACTGGCTACCTGGAAGAAGAGATTGGTCTCACCCAGCTACAACCTTTTCTCAGGAAATTGAGGAGAGTGATAAGGGTCACCCCTGAGCCTCCTCTTTTCCAGGTTAACTACCCCTAGCTCCCTCAGCCTCTCCTCACAGGACTATTCCAGAACAGGACACAGAACTCTAAGTGTGGTCTCACCAGTGCCAAGTACAGGGGGACAATCCCTGCCCTGGTCCTGCTGGCCATCCTATTGCTGATACAGGCCAGGATGCCATTGGCATTCTTGGCCACCTGGGCATAGCAGGCTCACATTTAGTCTGCCCTGAATCAGTACCCCCAGGTTCCTTTCTGCCTGGCTGCTGTCCAGCTACTCTGTCCCCAACCTATAGTGCTGCCTGGAGTTGTTGTGACCCAGTGGCAGGACCAGCACTTGGTCTTGCTAAACCTCCTATCATTGGATTTGGCCTGTCCAGGTCCCTCTGCAGAGCTCTCCTACCCTCCAGCAGATCAATAGTCACACTCAATTTGTTGTCATTTTCAAATTTGCTAGTGGTAGACTCATCCTTGGGGGCACCACTGGTGACTGGATGCAGCACTGTTCACTACCACTTTCTGGGCCCGGCCATGCAGCCAGTTCCTAACCCAGCACAGAATGCTCCTAGCCAAGCTGTGTGCTGCCAGCTTTTCCAGGACTGTGCTGTGGGAGATGGTGTCAAAGGCCTTGATGAAGTCCACGCTAGCTGAGTCTGATCCCTCAGCTGTCCTGTAGGTGCCCTGTGACCACACTCAAGATGATCTGTGCCATAATCTTGCCAGGCACTGAGGTCAGGCTGACAGGCCTGTATTGTCCTGGATCTTTCTTCCTGCCCTTCTTGTGGATGGACATCATGGATGGACATCACACTGGCTATCTTCCAGTCACCTGGGACCCCACCAGTGGGCAAGGACTGTTAGAAAAGATGGAGAGCAACTTCATCATCACCCTAGGAAGGATCCCATCTGGTCCCACAGGCTTGTAAGCATCTAAGTGGCTCAGTAGGTCTCTAACTGCTTTCTCTTGGACTACAGGGGGGCTATTCTGCTCCCTGTCCCCACTCAGGAGGCCAGTTGCTCTGATTTCCTCTAGTATTTTCACTGTTCTGTGTCTGTCAAGTTTGGTAAAATCTGATGCAGTGTCCAGCACTTAAGGCTCATTTCTGAAACCCGGTGACTATTTCAGCCTTGCCTCATTTCCTAGTGCTGGGAGATTGTGCACTGTACTTCCCTCCCCCTACCCTCCTGCAGATGGGAAAATGAAAATGCTTTCTTTCTGCTACTTGCTGTAGAAGGAGGGCTGGTAGGAAAGGTCTATTCAGGGATTTTCAGGAACTTTGCTGAAAGTTTTGCTTAGTTCAAATTGAGGAACAGCTAGTGCTCATGGTGACATGAGTGCAAGCCAACTGCTGTATAGAAGGAATATAAGAACAAACTTGTATTCATGTGAAATCCTATGCAGTAGTCACTCTAAATGTCTAGATATCTTTTTTGGTTGTGTTAATTTTCTGTCTTATAAACAACAACAGGACAGGTCACCATTTTGTTACCCTGTGCTGTGTGTAAGACAAAAGTAGGAATACGGAGGTTGACATAGGGATACCACTAAGAGGTAGGAAATAATGGTGTAAGTCCTAGAGTGAGCTGTTTTTCAGAGCTGAATTAGCAGACAGAGGGCAAATGTGTTATTACTTCATAAATATTTCAAAGTGCTTGATAAAATATTTTTTTATTTAGCTCTACACTCATGTATAGTTTTGGAGAGAGGCCCTCCTTAAAATGGTAATGGTCAATAACTAATATCCCGATTTGATTGCTGCATTTGGTTGATGAGGTTAAAAGGCTGGTATCTCTGAGCAACACTGCTGTGACCCCAAACTACAGAAATGCTGAAGTGAATAGGAGTAAATGATTGCACACAAGAAACTATCTTCATCTGTCACTTTGTTAGTCACTTTACACTCAGTAGCTCCATTTCAAGTGTGTTGTCTTTTGTTACCTTTTGTCTGGTTAAGTTTAGCTATAAAGTAAGTACTTATTCTTTAAGATTCTTGAAAATCAAGAGGAAGTTCTTCTTTCTTCCATCTAACATAAAAAGTAACAGGGAAAAGAAGAAAAAGTAGGTAGCGTATTCAGGACATGAGTGTGTCACAGCATGTATTACTCTAAAGTAACTAACTGATGTTCTGGAACTGTTTTCAAAATTTTTCATGAAAATATCTCTTCACAAAAGCTTTTGCCTCCTCCTTCTTTGTAGCAAATTTGTGTATAAACTTGATCTCAAATTGTGTAAAAAATAAGATTGTGATGTATTCATGGTGTAGTCAAATCCCCAGAATCTTCCTGAAGTAGACAACCCAGAGATTCATGCCTATTTTCCTTGCCTATTAAATGGTAAAAGAAGAGTGATTATCTTACACTAGATTTTTCTGATTTTCTGTGAATTACTAGTAAGGACTTAACTTGCCAGAGTTTACAGGTCAAGACACATATATGAAAAATTTTTTTTACAGAAGTTATCATATCACTAGATATGTATAATAAAACTATCCCTGATTAGGTGAGATTTTCTGGATAATTGTATGCAAGAAGCATGTCTGAATCATAGAAAAAATAAATTGTTTAGATTGAAAAAGACCTTTAAGTTCATTAAATCCAACTGTAGGTCTGGTGCTGCCAAATGCACTGCTAAGCCATATCCCCAAGTGTCACATCCACACATCTTCTTAATACCTTCATGTATGCTGACTCAGCCACTTCCCTGGGCAGTTTGTTCCAATGTTAACAGCCCTTTCTGTCAGTCTGATTTGGCTTTAAAACCCACACATGAATGTGTATAAATTGACCATCTAAAATGCCACACATGTAATGTTTTGGTGATCTTGCATTTTAAAGAGGGATTTTAGATTATCTGTTTTAGGGTAGACAAGCAAGTGATATCCAGGACTTTTTATTCCACTTGCATCTACTTTTCATTTCCATTTGTTTGTGGAATGTGTTGCTGAAATGTTTCATGTCACTAGTGACAGTCAGAGTGAAAACAAAGTAGTGGTTGGCAGTTCTTGGCTGGACCTACCCAGGGACAGACAGAAGTACCTCTTGGCTGGTCAGTGTCGGACTGGCAACCTCCATGCAGCTTGCATTTAGTACTAATTATGTGACTAGATAAATGGCTGTGATTTACTTTTAGAGTTGTTGGCTGATCCTAGCTATGGATTTTGTATATGAGAATAATTATCTTAGTTTTCCCACACTAACTTTCCCCTTCATTGGGACCTCTAAATATGACCTAGACAGAGGAAAATGCCTAAAAGGGTGGTTTATTCATTCAGACTCTTATTGCCAGTTCTCCTTGAATAGAAAGTTCTCAGTGGTCCTTGAAACCCCAGCTGGCCTTTAGGCATCTCCTTCAGTGAAATCATGGTGGATTTTAAGATTATCCTTGGAATTAAAGGGTGTGCACCTCGGGTAGATAAGAACAAACCTTTGAAATGGTGCTGCCTCAAGCTTGGATGCTTGTCAATTATTTTCCTGAGTAATTTGTCAACACTTGGCCTGAATTCCCTTTGTGGGCCCACAACACACACTCTCCTCAGCTGCTTGTATCCTGAAAAAAAAGTTCACATTAGAAAGGCTGGCACAGATGTGTGAACAAACAGAACAATAGTAAATCTGAAGCTTCTAATTTTATTTAGCTGTTCTCCAGAAGCCCCATACTATCTATGTTCTGTCCAGTGATTATACTTACACATAACACAACCTTTTGTGGGTAGTCCCATTGCCTAAAATATTAAAAGAGAAATACAAAATTTCTTGGCAATGAGCAATTTAAAAATTCAAGAGCTTTCTGGATCTGGTGCTGGGTGATGTGGTTTAGTGATTTACAGGCTACAGTGGTAGTGTCAGGTTGACAGTTGGGCTGGATGATCTTGAAGGTCTCTTCCAACCATAATGGTTCCGTGAGTCTATAAACAGAATATATTTTTCCTTTGGTAAAGAACAGCATAAACTAACATCCTACTGTGCTAAATTTCCCACAGCCTTAAAACACTGTTCCTTGATGAAATTTATTTATATTTTAATGAAGTACTATTACAAAAAGATTTTTTTTTCTGTTGTTGATGCTTTTATGTTATTGGGTCCAGTAATGAAAGAATTGGTTGGAATGGGAAATGTTAATATTACTGGTTAATTAGAATGTCCAACTTCCAGTGTGAGTTGGAATTTTTTTGTTGGTCTGAATAATACTAAATACCATACAGTGTTAAGGAGACCATAGGAGATGAAAATTTTCATTCAGTCCTATTTACAAAATAAATAGCATTTAAGTAAAGAAAGGTGATAAATTGGTGATACAAAACTTATTTCAAACAAAAGATTTTTTAAGAATTTTACTGATTTATGTTGCCTTCTAGGAATTGTTTCATAGCTTATTCTATGGATACGTTATATAGTATCCATAGCTCTTACTGTGAATACAGAGTAAAGACAAGGCACAAGAAAGAAAGGGTTTGGGCATTCCCACTGGGACAAAAGAGTCCCTAGACTGACCTGCAAAAGTGCTAAATGCTTCTTTTATTCCTTTGAGCAGAGCACTCAAGCTCACATCTGTCAGGAACTTAACCATATAAAAGATTTTTGTTTGTTAGTACTTGAGTTATTCCACTAAATGCAATTTCTCTTTCAAGAAAATACATTTAGGGATGTACAATTTTTGGCTAAAAAAAAAAAAAAAAAAAAAAAAAAAAAAAAAAAAAAAAAAAAAAAAGAAAAAAAAAAAAAAGAGAGAGATTGTGAAAGCTATGTTTTGTTTTCAGTTGCCCTGCTAATGAAAATTTACAGTTTTTTCCTCTCTTGGCAATTCCAGCCACAAACTGCCATCCATTTTTTGTTTCCACTGTGTCAGCTATCACTACTGACATGAAATCTTTCAGCAAGAGATTTCACTAGCAAATGGATATTAAATGCAGATGTGTTATAAAATCCAAGATTTTCATTGTCAAAATCTGTCAATATTATTTGTGTTATTTGCTAAACTGAAGTATACATTTTTTTCTCCTTGAACCACAGATATATTATTTCTTTATGTCTTTTCAATGAAGTTATCACTAGGTCAAAAAAGGGACATTCAACCAAAATGCTTTCATTAAAATGCTTAGATGAAGATACAATTTTAAAGAACAACAACAAAAAAAAATAGCAACAACATCCTCTGAAATGCCCGGGATTCAAAGAACTGTTTAGATAAGCTGACAACAAGCTCTGCTGCAATCTGTGCACAGAAGCTGCAGCTGCAGGAGAACCTGCTGGCAGTGGCTACCTCATGCAGTTCTCCATGGGGAGGTTCTCTGTGACAAGGTTTGAGCAGGGGAGCAATGTTAGCTCTAAATTTATCTCTGCATTTGAATGGGTTTAATTCCTATTGTGGGAAAAGAACAAAATAAACATCTTCATGAAAAGCAAAATAGTGGAAAATGTTTGCTTTTTAATTTTCCACCTCACCTGTAAAATCTGCAAATTGATGGCTAATTTAATTTTACTTTACCTCCTTTTATTCACGTAGACATTGTATCTCTTCGCAAACCATCTTCCACTGAATGTCACGTGTTTATAATTTGATTCAAGTCAGTTTATGGTTCTAAAACCTCTTGATCATGTATAACACTTACTGGAAGTTTACCACTTGCAGAAGATAAGTTTATTTAACTCCCAGGTTGTATGATAAATTAAAAATGTTTTCAGAACTGGGTGGCATGGTATATTAATTTGAAAGTACATTTTTTTGAGAGATATTTAGTTTAATTGCAATGGACATCAAATAAAATCAGAATGGGTTAGATTATCTTGTGGTCAAAGGCATTGTAACTTTTATCATGAATTTATAGACAGCACTGATTTTTAGCAGGAGCAGCTCTGTTTCTCAAAGTTATTGTGATTCCTTTCCATGGCAGGAGGGTTGGAACCAAAGACAACTTTAAGGCTCCCTTTCAGCCCAAAGCATTCTGTGATTCTTTGGCTTTGCATGATGAGAAAATAGCAAGAGAAAAAATGTAAACAGTGTTGTTCTGAAGCTTACTCCCACAAACTGTGAACAATTAACAGCTTAGATCTCCATGAAACTCATGAAAATATTTATTTCAAAGTTGCCACTTCTTGTGTAGAAGTGCCTTTGAGTCTTCTGTCTCATGAAATTCAGGACAATTGACACCACTGGAAAACCTGTAAAATTTAAGCAACAAATAGATGTAGTTGGGACCCTTCTTAGTCTTTTCCCCCTAGGAAGGCTTTTCTTCCCCAATTTTGGACATATGAGGATATTTATCCTAACCTTTCCATCCCAATGCTGGAGCCTTTTCCCATCACTCCATGAGAGGAAAATGTGCTGGGCACTCTATGTCTCAGTTCTCCTCTTTGTCTAGATATTTCTGAAGTTTTCTGTCTATACCACCTTGTGCCAGAAATAGGATTGTGCATCAATACAGAAAAGGGACTCCCTGTTCCAGTAAGACATTTCTTAAGATTTGGGGAACAAGAGAAGGAAGAAAAAGAGTTTTAAAATCTGAAAAGTAACCTAAACAAAACAGTTCCCCAAAATAGTAATTAAAATAAATGGAGACTTAACTAATAGAAGGTAGAAATAAAAACACACTTTGATCTGTCTTGAAATGTATCTTTTCATTTCATCTGGGCAAAGATAAGGTAGTTCAGACATTTTGAAAGACCTGATTGTATTTCCTATGTTAACAGATGCTGTCCCATGCTCTAATAGTCCTTGATAGCTTTCCTCTCTAGGGCTCCTGCTTGTATTATCAATCTGTGCTTTGCTGTCTGTCACAAAAACATTTCACAGTGTTGGTCTGTTTTTCCCCAGATTATCTTAATGACAGCACCTCTTAAGTATTAAAAGCTGTAAAGTCAGCCTTCATCTACACTGACTGCCTGTAAGGCATAGGGAAAGAAACTCCATGAAATTGTGTATCTGGATAAAAGATATGGCAAAGGGGGGTATGTATTTCTGTTTGTGCATGTAAGTGAAAAAAGGCTAAAGGCAGATGAAATCAAGAAATCTTAATATAGGATATAATCTGCTTTCTAGTGGGTTGCAAACTAAAGCTATTGTAGCAATACTGTACAGTATTATTTATTCCCTCCCTCTCTAACCCCGGGCATAAGGAAAGGGGTTTTTTTCAGTAATAAAAAGATGGAAAACAGTGATGAAATAGTCAGTGAGAATGGTTGAAGTTTCCTCTTTGTGGCCCTGGAACACAAACCTACAACCTTCACATACACAAGTAGTGTATGTTGATACATCTCTAGCCAGCCAGTAATTGGTGGTTTGTAGACATGATTTGATCACAATAACTGTGAATATTTTGATTGTAAATACACAGCACCAGAAAACAATCAGAAAGGCTGTGGTAGTAAATTAACATCTGCTCTACTGCTAGACTGTAAAGCTCTCGAAAATGGTGAGAACTGATAATAACTAAGAATAGTCAGAAAGACAGGCTTGCATTCAGCCTCAGTTATCTGTTTGAAATCAACTAAGAGGAACTGACTACTCAACCTAGAGGGAAGAGCATTTGTTACTAATGGATAAGCTGAAAGTACATCTGAGAATCCATGGGTTTGGTAATATTTCTTTGCAGTTAGTTTATTAATTTTTGCTCATATGGAGTTAGTTTGGAGACAGCTAATAAGAAGAGTCTGAATACTTACGAGTAAGTGTGTCATTCAACAGTCACCATGCAAGGGAATTGACTCAGAGTGTCATTGGACCTCTTGAAATTTCATATCTTCTGCAACTACATAAAATATGAAAAATATCAAGGGGATTCAAAGCAGGATGTTTTAGACTTTAACTAAATGCTTGGGCTTGGTAACATAGTCTTTTTTGCATTGTTCCACTTTCAGTATTGAAAGAACAAGGCACAGAGAAAAAAAGTCAGGCAGGAAAGTCTGTTTTTCCATATCTGAGGCAAGGGTTTGTGTAGACAGTGTTATGTCTCCTTCTCCTGAAGGCTAGGTGATACCTAAGGGCATCAATAGATGGGTGAGGAAAGCTGCAAGAAACTGGGACTCATTCCCCACCAAATGCTGACAAATTCTATCAGCAAGATTTTCCGGTATCTCACAGAATGAGGCACTCTATCAGAGGGCAGGGCAACATGGGCAATCTTGTGCCTAGAGAACAACCAGCTCTTCGACCTGAATTTCTTCCAGCAACCTCTTCTTTGAGGAGGTAGCCAGGCATTCTCTTTTCCATGCTGTAGGAACAGCAGATAAAAGTTTATTTGAGTAACTCATCATTTAGGAGCTTGCAGCAGCTTTGTGTTCCACTAACACAGGTCTGGTTTCTCTCAGTAGCATTCAGATTGCTGCAATAAAGTGGGTTGTAGGACCCAGAGTTGATGGTAACTGGTGCTGACTCTGGAGTTATTTCTTGAGAACTGCTGTTGGAACTTTTTGGTAACCTGCTGGTGAAGTGGGCAGGAGTGGAACAAACTACCAGCTGCAAGGGAAAATAGCAGGATATTGCTCACAATAATTGTAGATGCTTTGCTTTAATTCAGTGGAGAAAGGCAGTGGTCTTCAATAATTTGATTAAGTGTAGCCTATTACCCTTTAGTGGGTGATGGGATAGTGCTTTCACTGTAGATAAAGCAAGTGAGTGAAGGGATTGGGGTGGAGGAGGCTTAGGGGAGGCCGTGTTGCAGTCTACAGCTTCTTCTAGAGGGGAAGAGGAGGAGCAGGCATTGATTTCTTTTTTGTGGTGACCAGTGACAGGACCTGATGAAATGGCCTGAAGTTGTGTCAGCGGAGATTTAGGTTAGATATCAGGAAAAGGTTCTTCACCTGAAGGATATTTGGGCAATCTCCTCAGAGAAGAGGTCTTAGCATGAAGCCTGACAGAGTTCAAAGAGTTTAGACAACAGGCTCATTGGGTGATTCTTGGTCCAGGAGTTGGACTCAATAGTTGTGGGTGCCTTCCAACTTAGCATATTGTAGGATTCTGCGATCATTTTTCTGAATCTATGGCATAACCACCACATGGCTTTTGTATTCTTGCACATTGTATTGAGCACACTATGTCCCTGTGAGAACTGTCTCTTTGCTATCAGTCAGGTGGACACTAAAGTCTTGTTTGGTCTCTTTGGAAGTAAGAATTGCCCAGGATTGCAAAGAAAAATATCTGAATTCAGGTGTACTGAAATCATTGATACTTGTGTGCTCATGGAACAGAAAAAGAACAAGTTCATGTAAGGTCTTTGAGACAATCTTATCTTCTTTTGGTGGGTTGGTATCTTTTTTTGGTTGGGCGATGCTGATGTACTATTTTGAAAGCAAACCAGTAGGAGATTCCAAGTCAGAACTACAATTTAACAGGAAAATTAAAATAAAGACAATAATAATAGAGGAACACTGCCTTGACCTGACAGAGTCAGAATACAACCCTGTTGATCGGGGTGGTGGTAGCAGTCCTATTAAATGGTGGCTGCAGTCCTGTTGAAGTGACAGATGTGGTTCTGCCGAAGCAGTGGTCCTGTAGAAGGATGTAGTTTTCCTCTGAAGGTCCAGTGGTGGGTACCTAGCTCTTGTCCTCTGGGAATCCAGTAGGTAGGGCTGTTCTGGTGTTCCAACCTCAAATTATATTCAGGTAGGAATGCTTGATTCCTCCCCTGGTTGGACCACCTTACAATGGGATGACATAATTTTATGAGTCATGCAGTTACCTGATGGCCCATTAACAGAAGATAGCCCTGAGAGGGAGTTATCAGGGATGAGTCATGGAGGAGGTGAAGAACACTGCCCCACCTGTTTTAACAGCTTTAAAAGTTGGTAGTAGAAAGTAAATGTTTTAGAAAGTAAATGTTCTCTTTTTGCTGGCAAACTGTTCTGCTTATGCAAGTTGTTGCAGGCTGCTTTCAGTGAGGCTTAAGGAAAGGTGCCCAAAGTAGTCATCTCATATAAATGTAGAAAATTAAAAAGAGAAAGAAATAGGAAAATAGGAAAAGTTTGTTCAAAGGGTGATTGCTGAAAATAATTGACATTGAGTCAAAAAAGGAAACCTCATTAAAAAAACACAACTCTACTGAAGGAAAATGCTAGAATATAAATCCTCTCTTTTGGAGCGCTTGCTGCCATGAGTGAGAGAAAAAGTTGGAACAGAAGCCTAGTCGTGGAAAACCATTGTTAAATGGAAATATCCAAACATATCTAGGAGTAAAATGCAGGTGGTTTTGCTCCTTTGTGAGCAGGCTTATGATCTAACTGTTGGCCAACACAGGTCCATTTTCTACTGATCACATGCAACAATTTCTGAACTGAGCTGAACAGCAACTAACAGGTGTGTGTGTATGTGTGTAGTTATGTATTTTGTGACTCTGTTTACATTCCCAGTGTAAAAGCAGTGACAGGACTGACAATTCAGTCTTGCCACTTGCATGAGGATGATTATTACTGAGCCATTTTACATAGCAAGGAAGAAAAATGGTGGTGTAAAGATTCAATTTCCCACTGCTTGAATGACCCATCGCGCTGCAACCCATCTGCTTTCCTGAACTGCATGTGCTCCCAGAGTCTGCCAAGTACTGGAAAGAGAAAAAGGTGCTCTTCAGGGGTGAGAAGAGAGTTTCAGCAGGAACAGGGGGAATATTCTTGTTGTATGGGAGAAACAAAAAACCCCAAAGCAAAACAAAACACAAAACTCCCAAACAGAAAAACTACCTCGCCCAAAAAACCAACCAACCAAAAAAACCCCCACCCCAAACCAAAAAACAAACAAACAGAAACCCAAAAGAACCATCCCCCCAAACAAACAAACAAACAAAACAAAACAAACAAACAAAAAACATATTTAGGTAGAACTGCCATTGATGGTATCTGCAGAAAGGTCTCTGAGAGTGCCAGAACCTAGCACTAAAGAGCCAGAGGAGTCTGCAGCAGAAGACACTGCATTGGACAAATGTAATATTTAAGAACAGAACAGAAGTAGCTTCTGATCCTTCTCAGGCCTATTTTTACCAATTCTGTGCGATTGAGCAAATTGAGAGCAAGAATAAATAAGTTAAAGGGAACAGATACCTGGGCAATACCGTGGTGACTGTGAGATGGGTTGTCTAGGACTGCCCAAATCTGCAATGATTCATAAATTATATAAGTCTGTGTAACGCAGGGTATAAAGGCCTGGATGGTGAGCAGTGTTCCATTATGGGAGCCTTAGTTTTCTGAGGGGTGTTTGCCTGCAGAGTTGGGAATAACTGCTGAACAGCAGTAAAACCTGTTTTAATTCATCTGGCACAAGCAGACCAAGGTGTGGTCACATTGCTCTCTAAAGATGAAGGGCAAAATCATGGAGATTTCGTTGACCTCCTGAATACCACGGCCTGGGTCATGTCACCTGAGATGGCTGCAGTTTCCTACAAAGGACCCCAAACTGCAGCAGCTCTTTTACAGAGACATCTGCTCTTCCTCCACTTGATTGATGGCCATAGAGAAAAATAGAGAACAGTCTGCTTCTCCTGTTGCACTTGTCCAGTAGTTAATTATTTTCCACATTTTTCTGTCTTCTATGAGTCGTGGTTTGAACTACACCAGTTCAAGTTCATGGCCTGGGGACCTCATTAGGTCCTTCACCTGATGAAAATAGAAGTCCTTTCTTGTAGCACAGGGCTTCCTCACACAGATTGGCATGCACTTCTCAGGTTTGTCTTCAGTATGCTGACAAATTGTCCTTCTTTCTTCCCTCTGAAGAATTGTGCTCTCTGTCTGATGAAACATTTATGTGGTCCTTCGCAGCCTTTAAGATCCTTTTTCAAGTTGCACAGCAGAGCAGGGGTCAAGGTTTCATTGGTGTTTCCCTAATCTGGTACTTGCAGAGTCTCTTGCCCTTTCCCTGGCAGGTCCAGCTGAGTCCCCAGGCCTGTCAGACATGGGCGATGCTGCCCTGCGCAGCTGCACTCTTGTGGGTGTGGCCATGGGCAGACACAGACTACCAAAAGCTGTTTCCAGAGCCTGGTGCTCCTCCAGCATGACTAATAGCAGCCTCTCAGCTCTGCTTTGCTATGGCTCCTCATGGCAAGCAGGCAATCTTGCAATCTCTGCACTCAAACCAGCATCTCCTTCCCACGTGGTATCTTTCCCTTGACCTCCCAGAAGTATGAAATCCCTTGTCCTGAAACTCTTAAGCGCTGTAAGGGGAAAGAGGCTTCAAGAGCTGGGAGACATACTGTGGAAATGTACCTACAAAAACAGCTTTGGCATTTCCTTTGGATTGACAGCTGGTGGATGTTTGCTTGATGTGACTGCATCATCATGTACAGCACCAGTCTACAGGCACAAAGGGATTTCTAAGCAAGACAACTCAGTAGCAGCACATGGCTGTGCCATGAGGCAGGGGGGACCCTCAACTCCAATATCTCTAAGGCTTTTTTGCGATGCAGTGAACACACCACCAGCAGTCACCAGGTGAAGACCATTCAAGCCACTTCAAACACTTAGTTAAACAAACCTGCTAGAAGTTTAAAAGCTTTAGAAAGCTCTGTGAATTGCTTGTCAGGTTTTAGAGCTCAGATGCCATAGGATTTCTGAGTACTGTCCTGAAAGATAAAGGTTCTCTGTTGTTCAATTCACTGTCTCATGGAGAACAGGGAGGGTAAACTCCCAGGAGGTACCAAAGTCATGCTGCAGTGGCCTGGACCAAGCAACAAAAGCTTCATGCAGCAACAATTAATAAACTACAATAAATACATTTGTAGTCTAATAGGAAAATAGAACAGAAGGAGAAATATTCTCTGACAAGTGCTAAATAGCTAACTGCCTTGAGTCACTGGGGGTTTTTATTATCACAAAATTCTTGCATCGTAATTGTAATACCTGAAATCAATAATAAGAAATTGGGTTATAAAGAAGCATTGCTGTGATGTTAAATACATTATTGGCATACTGAAATAATTTAAAATCCAATAACCATACCTCTAATACTGGTTATTGCAAACTCTCATTTGAGAAAGTTAAATTGTGAATCATAATTCAATACAGTGCTTGACAATTATTCTGTTATGCGTAAAGATAATAGGCATAAAAATCGGCTTGTTTACCTGGGGCAGAAAACCTACTCATTTTAATTTTGGATATTCTAATTGGCTGTCTTTTATGAAACAGTTAGAAGATAACTCTGCTTTTGCTTACCCTTGAAAAAATAAAGATGATTCCACCAAAGACATGGGCTGCTTTGCATTTTTGTGCCATAGATCAGAATATTGTCATTTGAGCTTACCTCTTCATGTGGATGTCTTCTGCTCAGCAAGTTCTATATAAGTTAGGAAGAAGCTTTCATCTTAATTGTAGATTATTTTGGCTCCATGGTGTGGAGCACTTGTGTAGAAAATAGAAGTTTGTTCAGCTCCTGGCATGACCTCATCCCTTTAAAGCTAATGTAGAGTTGTCAAAATGACTCAATTTTAATCGATTGCATTTTTTCAGATTGCCTGGTATTATAACCTGGCAGAGATCTAGAAATTCAAAAATCAAGAGTAATACTTTTTAATGCCTCAGATGTTGAAATAAGCCAGTGATTGGTATGTGACTTCAAGAACAACATATTTTAGGAGTAGGATTATTGTGCCCTTTTTTCTAACTAATTTCTGGTTTTGCCTTTTTTTGGAAGATGAGGAACTTTGAGGCTTGTCATAGCTAGAATTTTAGCTGCCTTTTTCCTGATTAAATAGTTTTTTATCATTTTTCATGTAACCCAGCATGTTTCTGACATAAGTTTCTTGAGAGAGTGGAAGAAATCAAAAGAAGAGTTAGGATATATTAAATTTTCTCTTGATGAATAAACCCTGATGAAAAAAGAACCCTGATGAAAAAAGAACCCTGCAAGAAAACTGTGATTCTATTCTTTTTAATTTATCTTCTAAAGGGTTGTATAATCCAATTGTTTTTCCACAACAGTCATCAGAAATTCACTCTGTAACAATGAAGAGGGAACATTTTTTGTATGCAAGAGAACCTTCTGCTTAGGCCTTCTAAAATGAAATTAATACTGCTCATGTACAGTGCTCTTATTTTGATGATTCTTCAGATTAGGTGAATAAAAGATAGAAGTTTTGTTTAATACCAATATTTTTTGTGACTGCTGAATAGATTCCAGCTTCAGAATAGTGCTTTCTTGGATTGGCTTTTACCTCTATTAAATAATTTATAATTTTTTTTTTCTCTTATTAAACAGGAAGTTTCAGAAAAAATATTTTGAGTTTTTCTGCCAAAGGAAAAAAATTAAATTGCTTTTACTGATTAAAGTGATTAAAGCGTAAAAATAATTTCTGTAGACAAAGGTGATGACCTTGAGAAGTGATGTAATTCAATTTTTGTAATAGGTTGTTTAAGCCAGCCTACTGACACAGAAGTTTTCTAACCAACTCAAGAAAAAAAATACCAAAAACCCAAAAAAGACCACAGATATTTTTCCTGTTGTCTGGAGGTGCTTTCCATGAGCATGGCATTCAGGCTTGGGGGACCAGGGAGCAATGAGAGTCTGGTTAGGTGTGCAACTGTTATTGTGTCCTTGAAACAAAGAATGATATTCAGGCAGTGTTCTAGTCTCTTATTTTAGAAATACTTATTCATATTTATAAAAAATCTTACAAGAGGTTAAAAGAAATGTTGGTGGGATGTTAGATCACTGAATCAATTTACTAGAAAAGGAGTCCAGGTCCTCTCTGTTGTCAAACTCCAGCCGACTGACAAGTAATTACCCTTTAAGCCAGCAATGGTAATTGTCATAGAGACAACCTAGTGAAACAGCAGAATGTTTTTGCATATCAACTGGCCAGTGCAGTTCCCCTGCCAGTTTATCAGGAAATAAATCTGATTAGCTTTACCAACATCTGAGTGACCTACCTGGAGTCTGTAACCTAGAAGATTCTCAGATTCTTTTGGTTGTAAGAGCTCTCCATTTTCTATAAACTCCTTATCCTTGATGCATTTCAGGACAGTCCAGGACAGTCTGCTTTTGTAAGTGCACAGAGGAGGCTTGGAATTATTATGCAAAATCATTCAGAATCTTCATCAGTATCTTTTTCTGTACAAAGCCAGTCCTCACTGGCTTTGCACAGAAATAAAATAAAATAAAATAAAATAAAATAAAATAAAATAAAATAAAATAAAATAAAATAAAATAAAATAAAA
>VZUI01062264.1:0-31979 GCA_013401135.1 Cettia cetti
TCCCCTCTGCCCACCCAGCACAGCCTTCCTCAGCTTGCCTGGGAGGATGTTGTGGGAGACAGTGCCAAAAGCCTTGACGAAGGCGAGGCAGACAACATCCACTGCCCTCCCCTCATCTGCCCAGCCAGTCATGCAACCACAGAAAGCAATCAGATACATAAACAAGCTTTATGGTTACCTTCAGACTGCTGGACCTGTTCTGATAGAATCATTAGAACTGGAATTTGCTCTGTAGCACTTAGCTGGCAAGTGCAAAAAAACTTTTGAGTGGCCAAAAAATATTTGCATGTAGGTTGCAAACCATGTGAAGACCCTTTTCTTCACTTTGAATTTTGTGCCCCAAATTTGATGATTTCTCCTTGATGGTAAGGCTCTGCTCTTTTCCTTTGTAACTGAAGAAGTTTATTGCTGGTTTGTGGGTTTCTGAAGAAGTGCCACCCTTTATTGCTCATGTGCAGCCATGATATTAAAAATAAAACAGCCAGTTGTCATAGATCAGAAACACGCATATGAATTAGAAACAGACAGTAAGCAATATCTGGGAAAATCTAAATCATCTAAAGCTTAGTGGGTTGTAGTCTAGTTCAGTTAGGTCACAGGTAAAGCTTTTTGAAAAGGGGATCAATAAATAGGTTTGTATGAACTGTGAGTGTATTTTTAGTGAAACAAATTTTAACTCAATTTAACCATTTTCCTGTAGACTCTGCAGCCAGAGTGAGCCTTGCCATGCTGGGTTACTGTGGGAAAGGCAGTGAGAGGAAATTGAGCAAAAATGAGCAATAAACAGAAATGAAACTAACTCGATTATTCTAAGTCCTGAGCCCGAACATAAAATGGATGCTATTAAAAAATGGAAATTTTACACCATGTTCATTTATCTTTCTCTAGGAAAAGTCTGGGGAATTAAAAAAAAAATTCCCCCTCACAGAAAGTTCAAAAGTACTGTTGCTGACAGTGAATATTCAGCATTGAATGCTGTCTTCTCTAGAGGATGTGATACCCTCGTGTTGACAATACAGGATATATATATATATGTATAAATCAATGTAGTACCTCCTCAGAGAGCTCAGCTCTTTGCAGAGGAACTCTAGTGCTGAGAGCTTTTCTTCAACTGGAAATGTGGTGTGAGGGCTGTGGCAGAGGTTTGGAGGGGTCATGACAGGATGATGTCAGTGGCTTATCTGCTCAAAAAAGTTGTGCGTCCATGAAGCAAAAGTTCATTTTTCTCATCCATATGACAGCCAAGGGGATTTATCTAACAATCTAATAAAAGCCTGGAATAAAGGGCAGTTGGTGACCAGGCTGTGATTCTGTGAATAAACTACATATTTCTCCATATTCTGCATTAGTAGCGAAGTTACTGCGTGTCATGGAAAAACTCAACAAATGAAACAACGCTGCCAACACTGATTTTAACACAAATCTCAGGAAATTTGTTTACTGTTTTGGGTTGTTTTTTTTTAAAGCTGCAGAGGAAAGTATGAGACTGAGAATCTTAGGCTTTCTTTAAAAGGAAGGACAGTAGAGAAAGGACTCAGAATATGAGGCACGCATATCTTAATGCCTCAGAAAACAGAGAAATAAAGCAACAGTGAAGGCCTTGATTGATCTGTTTAAAATCTCCTACTTAAACTAATTTAATTATTCCTATTTTTCCAGTATATCTCCAGAGTGTTTGACAGCTTTGGGTGATTCAAATGCTGTGGCAAGAATTCAAACGTCAAGCAACAGGGGAACTTGAGTCAGTGAACCACCTTGTCACAGGCATTCCTACCAGCCCAGGTAAGAGAGCGGCCTGGCTGTATCTGCTTGCAGTTTGTAAGCCAGGTCTGTGCTCATGGACACTTGGGGAGCAGCCCCATGCCAGCTGGGTGCAGGCCAGGGTGCGGCTGCTTCAGCTGTGGGCCTGGCTGGAGCCAAACCCAGCTCCTCCTTGAGCTGGCCCCAGTGCAGGAGTGGCAGACGTGCAGGGAGCTCACGCAAGATCTCGGGGATTCAAAATAGCGGGAAAAGTCTGAGAACACAGGTGGGGGTGACACGGTCTTGTGTGTAAAAGGACAAAGACTCCTTGCCAGCTTCCCTGACTCTGAGCTGCACCTGCTGGATGGGCTTGGGCAGAGGGCAGCAGCCCTTTTCACCAGCAATGGGCTACGAGTGCTGTGTCTGGCCTGTGGGAAACACAAGTCACTCGTCCCCAACTAGTGGCTGTGCCAGATCTCCCTGTGACAGCTGTTGGTGCTCCTGCCTGCCCTGCAGGGACATTGTGGGATCTCTGCTGCCCACCTCTCTGGCCCCTGGGCTGCACAGTCCTGCAGGGGCCAGAGAGGACACTTCTCTGTGACAGGGGCAAGCAGGGCTGCTGGGTGAGGGTTCCCCCTTTCCCACTCAGGAGGCACAGAGACACAGACTCTGGGATGCCTCTTCAGTCATTGAAATGTGGCGAGCATAGGGGATGGCTACAAACAGGCCACAACCAGTTTGGGTGAGGAAATGAACTCACTGCCAATAATAATATCAAAAGAATAGTAGAAAAATTACAGCTGTGAGGCTGGAATACAACACAAACACAAAATAAACCATAAAAGCCTCCAGAGAGAACTGCAGAGGTGCCTCCACCCTTTTAGGTTGTCAGCAAGTATCTCAATGGCAAAATGAGTGGAAGGCACTGAAATGCACTCAAAATTCTGCATCCCTCCAGGCTCACAATGTATGCACCTCTTAACTCAAGAAATGCAAGCACCAGCTGAATGGGCAGACAACATTTTTTTAGCCTCTTTCTATGTAATTTTTTTTTTCAATAAGAGAAAAGGGACAATTGGACTAATGTATTACCAGGGTTCATTAATTTGTCTCCTTGAACAGCAAGACAAATGAAAAACTCATGCTCAGTTATTTTTCTAAGTCAAAGAATAGATTTGAAATTTTCTTTATACAAACAAAGTTAATGGGGCCAAAATTTGTCAGTTGCTGCTGGCAAGTCTCTTCCAATGAAAATAGGTGTCCTTCACATACCAAAACCCTGTGCAGAGCCAGAGCCTGTAAGCAGTGCCTTGCATTTCTAAGCCTTTTTGAGCATGAGGTGTAATCATGAAATCTGTAACAGATTCACAGCATGGGGAATAATTGGCAGTGACTGATTTGCCTAGTGAATACTACTGGCCTTCTAAGTAGACCTAACCCAGCACTCTGAAATGAGTTCAATGTGAGCTGTTCATGCACAAAGGCTTGCATAGCTCTGGCTTTGCTAACTCGGTTGGAAGCAATTAATGATGAGCATTTGATGCTCAAAATTCAGGCTGCAGAGGTCTCAGGAGTTTCTTTCCTCCCTTGGAGTGAATGGTTTGTGTTGCTTTGGAGTCTGGTTATAGGAAGCATTCAAGCATGTGCTGATCGATGGATGGGGCTGAAAGCAGGTTCCCAGAACAGAAGTATGCAAAGTCCTTTTTTTTCCCCTTTAGCATTTGCTGATGCTGTCCCATTCTGGTTCAAAAGCCTGCAAATTGGCCAAATTCAGTGCTCCAGGCAACTTTCTTATCAAATTTTCCAGAAATTCATGTTCCAAAAATCTCATATTTCAGTTCTAAAAGAACAGATGCTTACAGTCCTCATTACTGTGGAATAATGTGAAAAATATATAAAACATATCAGTGCTGTCTTTAAGTATTTGGTTTTGACAAGTGGAGCTCATTTGATACTCTAAATGCTCAGAAGGTCATGAATAATTCCTGTTTCCCAGCTCAAACAAGCTTCGAATAAAGATCTGCATGTCTTGGACTACATTTCCACTGTCTTGCAACAACAGTCTCAGGACTCCCATCCAGAAGGGCTGTGCCAGTCACCCTTACTCCCACTCTCTCTGACATGACCAGAGGTACAAAAACTCCCATCCAGAAGGGCTGTGCCAGTCACCCTTACTCCCACTCTCTCTGACATGACCAGAGGTACAACCCGCACATATGCTCCAGGGGATGTTGGAATACAAGTCCAAACACAGCCGCATGGTCACCGGCCAACAGAAGTGACCAGGCAGTGGCCACTGCAGCAGCCAGGTGATCCAGAATGCAGGGGCTGCTGAGTCCAACACCCTTCAGAGCCACGTAGACATAGACTGTGAGATTAAATGCCAAAATCATGGGGAAGACAGATGAGCAATTGAGCCCAAAGTCTACCAAGGATGGAGCAAAGCACTTAAGAAAAGCAGCAGTTGGGCAAAGCACTTAGCATGCACTTAAGCCTGTAAGCAATTCATTTTTGAGTATTCATAACTATAAGAAATCAAAATAAGGAAAGCTGTCTTATATTATATTGGTGAACAGATTCATATGCTGTATGGTGTTTTGAGAATTGCCATATATTTTCCCTCCTCCTTTCATAAATTTAGACCTTCCAGACCTTTAAAAATATCCTGCTAATAATTATTAGATTGATCAATAGTTACAGAGAAGGAAAATAAAAGGATGCTTGGGTCTCTGTTCTCTCAAAATCCACCAAGTAAACAACCACTCTCCTTCCTCAGGGCTCTTATCAATGCTACCCTGTAACAGTGTATACTACATGTCTGTGAATATATAATGTTGAAAGGAACCCCAGCCCTGTGCAGTGCACAATCCATCCTTGCATCTTTGTGCTGTATGAGTCACAGTGCATTTAGAGATCTCCTTCCATCTAAGTGTGATCTATTTACAAGCATGCGTAGGTTTTCATAGTTTCACAATAGCTGACAGAAGAGCATAATTTATCTAAAAAATGTTCTGGCCTATTTGCTAGTCATGTGAGTACAGATTTTTTTTTTCCTTCCTTTTTTTTTTTTTTTTTTAATTTGGTGTCTGACTCTAAATGCAAAGTAAAATTTTGATCCTGCTCTGTCTGAGGTGATTTGTTTACAAGAAACTTTCTCCTGATGGGTCTTAGACATGGTGTTTTAGCACAAAATAAATTAATAAATGTGAATTTCATCCTTGTATTTTTTCTAGAATCTGCTATCTCTCTGTACTGTTCATATTTCAGAAGTCAAGGCTATAAAGGCAAATAAAAGCCACTGGATTGTGCCTAACACAAAGCTGGTAAAGAATATAACTTTTGCAAGCCTCCTAAGATTAATTTAGACTCAGAAATCTTTATTATCCTCATTCCTTTGTTGAAAGTAATAACTGAAACCACAAACTACCATCAGAAGAACCACCCAAGCAGTGAGTTGGTCCCTGGCAGATCTTTTATATTAGACAACTGGGGCTAAATTCCATTTGTGTTTCTGTGCTTGATGTTCCTATTGACTAGCTCCAGGCAGCTGCCTGCTTACTGCCTTATTTAGATCCTATGAATCACCCTCTGAGGCTCCCCCACTGCCATAAGGAGGTAGGTGAAATTTAGTTTTTTCTACACCTACTCAAAGACAGGGCCGGTTTCAGTGCAGCTGTGCATGAGTGTGGGGCTGGGCCCACACAGCTGCTGGCCCTCTCTTCACTGACCTGGCTGCACATACTCTTCTTGCAGGTTCTCCATCTGTGTGTTATAGCAGTGATGTCCTCTTAGATTACAGCAGCAGGCAAAGGCCTCTCTCTTTGTCTTTTCCTCCTGAATTGTATCAGATCATATAAAGCAGTGAGATAAATCAGAAATATGGAAATTCCAGGGGTTGTGGAAATAAAAGAGATTTGTGTTGCTTTGTGAAACATTTTGAGATATATTGTTGGAGTATCTGATATACACATTGGGTGCTTTTAATCTCTATCAACGACTGGTAATTCAGCAAGACAAGAAATTCAAAAAATATAGCTCTATGCAGAAAAGTGGAGCTCTCACTTTGGAAAGCTTTGCAGATCCCATTTACATTCACAGGCAGTGTACCTAGAATATATGTGCCCCATGGATTGTGTTAGCATTAACCAAAGAATAGCAACATAAAGCCCTGCAATGGAGCATCACTACTCATCTCTGTAGGCAGTAATGGCCAGGCTGTGTGGTATGATTCAGATACAGCCCCTGATTATCCACAGCAGGTACCTGGACACAGGGGGTTCTGCCTACACCTCTTTCCTGGATGTGTTTCTGGGCATGGGAGGGTGCAATAATCATCTGCAGGCAGCTCTTCACTCAAATACAGAAGAAGGACCAACAATGGTCCAAGGTCCAACAATAAGTCCAGGAGTTCCCACACAGTACGTGTAGCGTTTTTATCAAAAGATGCAATTTTTGCCCTGAGGTACATTTACCCTTTGTAGCTCATTCCTGCATATCTGATAGCAGAATTTAAATGCAGCACAGATCTATGAAGTGAGAAACCATGAAGAATCCCTCTCATGAGGCAGCAATCCCCAAAGCCCAGGAAATAGCTCAGTGAAAGCCTTCTGCAGCCAACTGTGCAGATAGTCTCTCTCTGTGGTTTCAGGCAAGCAAGAGCTGTGCAGTTCTCACCCTGTTGAAGTAAATAGAAAAAGCCTCAATGAATAAGTGCAGCCAAGATTTCATCCAGGAATTTAAGTGCTGCAGTGCTTTATAGCTTCCAATCCTGATAACTGAAACACGGACAACCACTTGTTTGGCCATATTTAAAAATATACTGTTGAAAGGGAACATAAAAGTGTTACTAAGACCCTTTAGGAATCTCCTTACTTGTGCCATAAAATCAGATGCAGAAAAGCAAAAGGATTTGTTTCTAAAGGTTCATGCTCTTTCCTTCATACTCAGCAATAGCACCAAGCTGCTTGGAGGAGCTGCTCTGTCAAGCACTTCAGTCATATTTTGCCAGGAATGGGAAGGCTGCTTGCTTTGTTGCTGTTGGAAGTGCCCTGCCCCTGCACACTGTTGAATCATTCTGTTGATGAGGACATATTTTCAAGGACTCTGACTCTTACATAGAGATGTCTTTTGCTTTTTGGGAAGGCTCACCTATACCACATGACAAGTATTTACAGCTGGGAGAAAAGTGACCCTGAGCCTCCATTTAGGTTCTTACCAAATCCATTTCTGACTCCTTTGCTTGTGCTCTTCATCAAGAGCATCAAATTGTTCCATATTTATTTCTCTGATATTTTCTCTACAGAAATGTATCCAAGTCAAAACTTCTCAGACACCAGAGAGGCGAGAACATTGCTATATCTGAATCTTGAGCAAAACTTGATAACTTACCTTAAATATTTTCCTTTGGTGCACCATTTTTAAAACAGATCTAACAAGGAAAACACATGCAGACACATTTGTGATGCTGGGGAGCATTTAACCTTGGAGCAATTTATTTAGGGAGGTGTTTATGTTGTTCAAGTCTCTATAGGGACATGTTCAACAAAAAGTTTTGAGACATGATGCAGAGATTGGCTCCTGAGATTTGGTGTGTCACACGAGATCCAGCTGCATGGTTTAAAAGTATCCTTCTATTCTTAGACACTACATCTGTGTCGCCCTTGCCCCAGAGAGAAAAAAGGGTTGAACATGAAAAGAGTTGGCACACACACACTGTGAATCAAATGGGTTGGGGCCTGGGAGAGACAGAATCCTTTATATTTATGTCTGAACTAATTTTTTAATATATTTTTCCTTGTTTGTTATAAACTTTTCCATCTCCTGTGCTCTCATTGCACACCACAAAGTGTTTTTCTTTAATTTCTTCAATTTTGAGAACTACTGCAAGGACATGAAAATTTTGGAATAATTTGGTAGTATTTATGTCATTCTCACAAAAAGGTAGGTCCAGTCCAAATCTATTAATTTCCATTTCCATAGTCAAGCATGTAATTCATGCGAATAAGACTCAGATGCAGTTCATATGAAGTGTGTATGTATGCCAGGGAAGGGGATGGTCTCTCTTAGGTGGCCTCTTTAGTTTGGAATAGAGTCCTCATTTTAGTACTGAGAGTCATTTTAACCATGGGAGTTTTGTTGCGTCACTAGAGGCGAGCCAAACCAAGAAAACCTGACCTGAGGAAAAAATTGTAAAATATTGTCTTGGAACAAATTGACCCACAAACTCTTTTCCTGCCTTTCCTACTTACATTCAGGAGCTGCAATAGTCCCACCTTGCTATATTCCTGCTTAGACAGAATCGCTGGGGCTTGTCTCAGTCCTCCAGGTCTTGGCTGTGCAGCTGGGAATTGGGCAGCTCCACCTGAGGCTCTGTGGGGTGCCAGCATCCTTGCCTGGACCCACTCCGAGCGAGAGCTTGCAAGCTTCTCCCTTTGTGGAGTGTCTGTGTGTCCAGGCTCCGGGCGTGCCCCTCTCAGCCCCGCGGGCCGGGCCGGCTGCCAGCGCCGCTCGCTGCCCCCAGGCAGAAGTTCCAGCTGCCAAGAGCCTGTGGCAGACCCAGCTCTCTGGGCTGGCCCAGCATCACACACCCAAATAGAGGGGCCCTGCTTTTACATAGACTGCCCAGAATCCAGGCCGAGGGTTGCTTATTTAATTTGGTGAAAGCTTGAACGAATAAGAGATTTTTCAAACAGAAACTTTGCAGGAGTAGAAACAAAAGATTTTCCCATGAAGTATAGTTCTGTCAGGAATACTCCTTGCCATGTTTTCTGTGACTAGGGTAGCCTCTAGAGCGAGCAAGGTGTTTCTTGTCAAAGAATGCACATAGAATCTAAGATATGGAGGAATGAGCCCTCCTCACTGGTGTTTCTTACTAGCTGCTACAACAATCTGGACTACCTTTCTCACCTCCCATAGATTTTTGAGAGATAAACTAATCCCATCATGATAGAGCCTGACCGGTCCAGACCAGATGCCCCTAAGAGGAACGAGTTGGTCTAAGGATTCTTTCTGCTCCTCAAAGATTTGTAATGCAAACCTTTCGTAATTGTGCTGATCTTCAAAGAAGGGATGTAAAAATTCATGATGGGGATGTCGTGGCACAAGAGTTGATATTTAAAAAAATATATCATTTGCCAGGACTGCCAGCTGCTGGCCAGACCCTGAATTAGCTGCCTTCCTCAAACAGAGATGTCCCCCATCTGCTGAATAAAATGCTCCTTTTGTGCACATTTTCACAGCTGAGGTTTGAACTAAAAGCCTTGTGGTCTGCAGACATCAGCTTCACAAAGACAGCCAAAATGTTTCTTGCTCTGGACCAGACAGGCAGGAAACTAAAACCTTTCTCAGCTGGAAGCATTCTTTGCCTATCTCACAACATCCCTTCCAATCATATAAAAATCTTTGAAGGAGAACATCTCCCTGCAATCCTTCACAGAGTGAATCCACTCAGGCAAGGCATATTTTGGGGAAGGAGCCAGATTAGCTTGGTGGTCCTGGCTTTTGGCATCCACCATGACTCAGTAGGGAAGAGAGAATAAATAAAATACTATTAAGAGGTACAACAATGTTACCAAATGAGATTGTGCCTTTCCCAATTAGAGTTGTTTTTTCTGTCTCCATATGTTGCATATTACAGAGCCCTTTTGTTGGTAAACATATCCATGGCTCCCTGCAGGGGTGCCAGGGCCACTCACCAGCAACTTGGAGACTGAAATTGTGCGTGACGCCTGATATGCCATGCAGAGATGGTCTTGTTTCCATGTGTTCTCTGCTATAACACAGAGAGGCTCGCAGAAGCTGGAAGCTGTGGCAGTTGGCACAATGCTTCTTCCACAGGTAACTCTCCCTAAGAGAAATGAGGAAGATTTGGAATAGTCTTAGTGAATTTTGTTTCTTTGTATAGTAGATCCACAGTAATAACAGAGCAACTAAAAAATTTCCAAATGCCCCTGAGCTCTGAGCCCGTACCCAGGCCTGTGGCAGCAGTCAGGCAATGTCATCGCAGTTTGTAGTTGACAGAGGAGGAAGCAAAGTGATTTTCCCCAGCACTTAGATACAGGAGCTAGTGACAGGGACTTAATAACTCACTGTGCATCAGCTGAGCTGTGTCTGTGCTTCTGCTCTCAGCCCATGGCAGATCCAGCTTAGCTGTCTTTCTCTATGGACCAAGTAGAGTTGTTACCTGGCCTTTGGTGGCAGACAAGTACTTGTACAGACAGTTGCTGGGACTTAGTCATTCCAGGATTATCTACATATGATGGTTACTCGCTTTTGTGCTAAGCTTTGAAATCACCAGGCACTTTGTCGGCAGACCGTGCAATAAAATTCCCAAATCCTGGTCCTTGGAGATGTGCTTTAAGCACTGGCCTGCCAGTTCATTTAATGCTGCAGCAAACCAGGGCACAGCTTTGTAACAAAGCTTGAGCATGAGCCACAGGAGACTGAATTTTCTAGTGTAGGTACAGTATGGGCTTTGAAATAGGATCTGACTCCAGCTGTATCTTCATTAGCCTTTCCAGACTGAGTAAAAGCTGATGGGTACCAGAAAATTTCTTTGTCATCTATTTCCCCATTAATTCCTTTGCATGTGTGTGGTTCAAGTGTGATGTAAATCATCATCTCCCTCACTCTATTTATCTGTTTCTTCAACAGGCTCTCATGGTAACCAACAACTGCTGTATTTAAAGAAGGCTCTGTACCACACCAACTCTGTACAGCACTTTGCAATGGAATAGTGAGAGAAAGAGTGAAAGAAAGAGGGAAAGAAAGAGACAGGAAAAGAGAAGGATAAAAAGAGTGAGAAAAAGATTAAGGTAAAAAAAAAAAATTAAAACCTTGCGTCCTTTATCAGGAAAAGGGAAAGATTAGATTCATTTCTGCAGTGACTATGAACACCAGATCAGCTAACTGCAGTTTAGGAGGTCTTTCTATATGGTCTACCCAGTCCCAGTTATTTTAATTCTGTGTTGCCAGCTGGCCTCTGCAGAAATCTATTCAGGGTTCAATTCTAAACAGTAATGTTTGGGAAAAGCACAATCTAAAACAGACAGATCTGTATGTGTTTAGGTTTTGCTTTCTTTCCACTTTTAAATATTAAAAATTGACTCCAGCTGTGGGGTAAAGTAACGCCCAACCTATAAAGACACCGACAAATAAATCACAATGCAATTTGCTGTGTGTTTTCTGAGGTCTAAACACCAGCTCTTGAAAGGAATTTTCCATGATTACATCCTGGGAAGATATCTTAACTACCAGCAACTTGCTTGACTTTTACATTTCTTGAAAGTCATCCCATTCCAGCAGGGCCAAACTTGCCATTACTTCCCTGTCACATATCTCAGAAGTTAACTGAACTATCTGATGCTACTGAGGACACATGGAAAGCTTCACTATCTCTATCTAGCATGCTGTTAAGCAGAACAGTTACCTTGTGTGTCTGTATTCCTCTTTTGCAAGGGTAAATCACTGACTGACTGGTCACTTCTCTCAGCTGATCAATTCTGTTTGTGACCCCCTCTTTGCTGTGGCAAGTTTAGGCAGCCTTGCCTGAAGCTAAAGCTTTTACTACTGCTCATCTTAAAGTCACTGAAGGGCAGGTTTCCCACTTCATCAGGGTGCTGCCCAGAAAAGTCAAGTTTAGCCCCTGAATTCTGATTCAGCTCACCCTGGCTCATTTTGTGGCTCACAGTAATCACTCCTGCCTATCTGACATTTCCTACACAAAAAATCCCATAAATATTTTGTGTTTGAGAAAGAAAGAAGATGGAAATTCCATCCTAAAGGCACCACACTTCTCTTTTTCAGGGAGCAGCCATTAATCCACAAAGTCCTGTGAATCTACATAGCCAGGATAATAAACTAGGAATAGCTCTGATGTTGATATCATATTTTTAAATTTATAAATTAACTTACAATTGAAAAAAGCTGGCTTTGAACCCAAACCCCTTGAACTATCCTATTTCAATTAGTTACAAAACATTAAAAAAAAAAAAAAGTTTCTGGCCATTGCCCTGTTCCTGCCAAAAGTTTGCAATGTAAATTTTTTGTGGGGAAAAATAATTGAAGTCAAAATTCTGCTCTGCATGGCATTTCACTGGTGCTACCCAGGATCTGCAAGCTGCTCTCCCCTTGAGGCCAGCCTGCAGAATGCCTGCCCCACCAGGGAGGGGATTTAAGAGGTTCCTGCTGTTCTCTGCCTCCAGCTACGCTACTGCTGCCTCTGTGGCACTGGCTCAGTGTTTTGTGTAGTTTTCTTCTGGACCAGATCATCAAGAAATACAAAGAAAAGTCTCTGCTAAAATATGTTTTTGTTTCTATTGGATCAATTCCCTGATGCAGCCAAAGCTTTACATTGCCCTGACGAGAGCAATGGGAAATTGCTGTGGAGCCTCTTGCACATTTGCCTGGTCACTGGAGGAACCCTGAAGCTTCTTACTTTTAAAACACATTTTTGGGCCCACAAACTGATTTTGTCCCAACATCTTTGCCATCCCTGTGCAGATACATAGTTTCACTCCTGGGCAGTGTCAGACCATTTTTCAGAGAAGAATTCTTCCATTCTCCCCCCATTCAGCTGAATATTTTTACTGAGGTTAGTGTACCTTACCCTCAGGAGGAGTGTTAGAACCTCCTCTTCATCTGGAAATCCAGAAAGGAGAAACAAGAGCATGTTCTTAATCTGAACAGAAACTGCACCCATAAGAATAAGATAACGATGAGAAAAACTTGAAGGGCCCAAAGCTGTTGCCAACAGCAAGAGTTGCAAAAATATCCAACCAAACCAAAAAGGTTTCAGTGAATGAAGCTGATGTAGAAGGTGAAGAAATACTACCAAAAAGACTGGAAAATGCAAAATTTTAAAAGGATGCACAGTGCTTTCAATAGTAACACGGGGACAGTGTGCTAGAACAAAGCAGGGGGGGAATGTATATGAGGTTAATTGTGATAAGCTAGATATTTCATGCAGGACAGTTTAATAAAACTTGGAAGACAAAAAGGATTATCAAAAGCAAATGATAACCAACAGCAATTGACTCTAAATCGTGACAATATCACAGAACTAAGAGACAGAAAAATACCTGTCCTTAAAAAGTGTGAGAGGTGGAGAGAGTGTCTGGAAATGTACAACTTACAGGGAGAGCTTTGCAATGATTTAAAGTTATTCAAATAAATGCACATATTTAGGAGCACCTAGAGAAAAAATATTATAAGAAACAGGAGCATGGAATTGTCAAGAACAGATCATGTTAAAGTAATGTACTTTCTCTCTTTGAAAAGAAATTTACATCATGGACAAGAGGAAGTAGTTGTAATGTGTCTACAATATCTAAATATTTAGCAATATTTTTTACATTTTTCTGGTATTCTCATGCAGAAACTTAGCTGTCATGCCTAGAAACTGCTGCAGGAAGGGTGCACAAATACTAGGGAAATTTAACTTAAAAGGTACTCAGAAATTAGTTCTTAATAATTTCCTGACAAACAGGAATAGTTGCATACATGAGGTTTCATAGAAATCTGTCCTAAGCTTAGTACCATCCTGCATTTTCATAAATGACTTGAATGATGGAAGACCAAGCATCCAAGCATACTTGTGAAATTCGCACATCACCACCGCATTGGCAGGCTTTGGGGGGGAGGGCAGGAGAGGAATTTAAAATTATCTTGAAAAATTTAAGAAATGGTCTGAAAGCAATTAGGTGAAATTCAATAAGGACAAGCACAAAGATGCAGGATGGGAAAAAAATCTATCACATAAAGACAAAATAAATGCAGGAATGTCTCTTTCCAAAAATAAGGCAATTTTTTAAGCAGAAAGGAATCAAAATTGCAATCCAATTTTTGTGAATCCTGTGGGCATTGAGAGTATCAGGTAATAAATGGACACTCGTCTAAGACTTAAGCCTTAACTTTTCACCTCCATGAAAGATCACAGAAGTTCTCCCATTTCCATTTCCTAAAAGACTGCAAAGGGGCAGTAGGCTGGCTTTGTTCTTCCCTGATGCTGAGAGTCTTCCTTACTGCACTACTGCTATAAGTTAATGTGCATTTGGAAACCCTGGGAGGAAAGAATGAGGAAAAATATATACCTTTTGTTTGCTTCATAAATATCAGTATATCAATATTGTGATCCTCTCTATTTTCCTGGCTGATAATATCCTGCTTGCATGGAGTTAAATCAAAGCAGGCTGTTAGTGAGAAGCTAGCAGGAAATGAAACAATGTAGGGCCATAAGTAAGTATAAATATATAAGATCCCATCATGGAGAGCACTGAGACCTCCTGAGAAAGCAATGGGAATTGATCCATGAGAAACAGCCCTTTCCATTGCTCTGAGTGTGCAGGAGGTTTCTTACTGAAGAGAGATTTTGTTTCCTGGTGGGGAGGTACGATGGCCGCAAGAAATCTTTGTTGAATGCCAGCTTTGCAAAGAGTTATTCTGTCCTCATCCCAACATAAGATCAAAAAGAGAGCAGCAGGCCGGGGGAGACCCTGGTGTGGAAGGAAATTTGGGCAGGGGACCTGGAAAGAGTTGCTGCAGGACAGGCTGTCCCCAGGGAGGGAAAGGGAGCACCTGTCCTCTGCCTGTGCAGCGAGGGGAAGGAGCTGCTGCTCTCACCTTCACTGCTCTGCAGCTCGGCGAGAATGAAGAGGTGAAGCTTCGTTTTAGAGGTGTTAATGATCTTGACTGCCTCAGACTTGCTTATAATGTCAGCATTTTAAAAATCCTTTCACAGATCAAGGCAAACTTAGCTTTTAGAGCAACAGGAGGGAGACACGGGAGGCTTTCTCTGCAAGCGGGGTGCGCTGCCTGCAGCTTCCTCCGCTCCCCGGGAACTGGGTGTCCTCTGCCTCCCCTGCTTTGTGTGGTGGGGCTCTGCATCTGCTAGAGTTTATAAAAAACCCAAAACATTCTCGTGGATGTAAAGGGCGTAAGCATTTCAGAGACCTTGGGAGTTAAGTGGGAGTGGGAGATAGCGTGTGTGTCCTACACAGACCGGCAGAGAGGAAGGGAGAGACTGTGCTGGAAGAACTGAGCAAGTGACAAATGTTCTCTCTCTTAGTAAATGAATAAGCAAAAAAATAAAATAAATACAAATTCACTGTTTTAACTCAGAGGCAGCTTTTGCTGTCTTTGGTGTGCATGCTTGTTCTTGGGCACTGCAGCCTCCAGCAACCATGCAGTTTTAATGATGTCTCCACACAGGTGAATTTTAAGGAGATCAGTGGGACACAGGTTGCTACTGTCTTCTTTGCAACCTATAAGAAATTGGTGGCAATTCTGTAAACAAGCTAAAGATCTCAATATTAATATGCCACTTAAAGCCACTCAGCAAAAAATACCTGCTTTTCCAAGGATGGCTCTTGATTAAAATAAAAGCATCTATCAAACCTCCAAAGAATCTCAGTATTAAATCCAATTAATTTTCAAGCAGTGGCACTTTTTTCCTTGTCATTGGGCTTTAATGACAAAATAGAAACATTGTTTTACCTGCTGTTAATTTCTCTGGATTTGATTACATTATTAGTCTCGTAAAGGCTACCAACTGCCCCTAGAGAGAACCAGGTTCATGACAATAATACTGGCTGACATAAATGTGGCTGTGTGGTCAGATGTGATGGTGTTAAACCAGTATTTGCTGCCTGAAAAGAGACACTATTTGCAGAGGAAACTCTTCCCTGAGCAGAGGTGTTTAAATCTAATTCAAGCACTTAAGATTTTGCAGACTGGTGATTTTCACTCTGTGTGTATTTACCTTCTCTCCTGCTGATACCAGCTGAAGAGAGACCATTGCTGTCAGCTCTGAAGTATCAAAGTGGATTGGAGAGGGAAACATCACCTGAGGTTGTGGAACCCACAGCCCTGCACAGCAGCCTTGCGGGTAATGGGGACACCAGGGCTTTCCTCACAGCCAGTGAACGCTGCAGGAGGCAAGCTCAGGGCATCACAAGGCTGCAGCAATGCTTTTAGCCTGGAAAAGAGACACTGAATTCACATAAGATATAAAGGGAATACATTTTACTTGCAGTTCTGCATAGGACAGCGCTGAAGTACAACAACCAGCCTTTCTTACAGTATCCCTTTTTGGGTCCAGGTTTTCTGTGTTTTCACCATAAACACAAATATATTGCCCCTCCTAGCTGCAAAATGTGAGAAATCTAAACGTAGGAGTCAAGTGGTATGAAATGCTATAGAATTTGTGTTTCCTAAACTCTTCAGCTGCAATCATGGTTGTATTCCAAGACCATGCTGTCTCTAGGGGTATGGGCTTCAGGCTGTGGTGCCTTTGCTTGCCAACTCTAAAAGAAAAAGGAAGGATAAATTAATCTCTTATGTGCCTAGAATGTGTTCAGTGAGCCACCTAGCTTGGAAGGGGTTTATGAAAAGGCTCAGTTCTACAAATGTTTATTGCTGTATTACTGTGAGAATTGCTATATTATTGTTCTGACACAAAATGTGGGCTTCCTATCAATTACCCAGGAGAGAGAAAAACATCCTAAACCAGGATCTTAATTCTAGATTCTTCTTTTCCTTTTGAGGAGTAAGTAATTGCAACAGCTTTGGCTTTTATTTGTTCAGGTCTAAATCAATTGTAGTCAATTAAATTTTATGTTAGGGGAAAAAAAAATCACAACTGAGATCAAGCAGATCAGACAATCTCTTAATTTCCCTGTGGACAGGGTGAGGTCAGTTCTTGCTTTAACCTTGCACCATACCAGTTGCAAAGTATTATTATTGTTATTCCCATATCTTTTTCCTCCTGCAGAATGCACCCACATGGCAAGATGCTGAGTACATCTAGGCGATTTTCAATGTTCCTTCCATGCTCTCCTGCTTTTGCTTCTCTGTGCCTCACCACACTGTCCTTAGATGATTCTTTGTCAAGGTAAATTTTTATAAAGCTGAGGTCTTGTGATTTTGAAGTATCTGCTTTTGCCTGTGGAAAATCGTTAAGCACACTAGCCAGCTAAAGAGCTGGGGGAATGTCAGTATTTGTTGGTGTAAGTAACTCAGAGCTGCGAGACTGTGTCAGTGCCTACACTACCTAGGTGAAGGTTGCTGCTAAGATCCCTGCTCTCTCTTGGAGGTATTTAGTGTGAGTTTCCCACCCTCTGCAGGGACAGACATCCTATTTAGGATCAGCTGTGCTGATGGAAAAGATGCAGCACCTGTTCATGTTCTTCACCCCTATGGCTTAGTCTTGGGGATGCAGGTGGATGTGCTTTGGAGCCTAACCTGGGGATTGGCTCAGGCCAGCAATTTTAACTCTTTTAAGTCCTACAGTAGGATTTGGGCTTGCCTGCTTGGAAGGACAGGGATGCTTACGCCCCTTGGGTTCTTACAGAGGGGAGGACAACAATCACAGCTGCCCCCAGAAAGGCAGGCTGCAACCTTGAATCTGATAAGTGCACCAGCTTAATGGAATCCATTTAAATCTGCCATAATTAATGCAGATGCAGAAGAGATGTGAAGTCTCACCTGGCATTTTACAGTCGCATCAAACCGAATTTGAAGCACATGAGAAAAGAGCTTGCACCTTCCTTGCACTGGCCTCTTTACACACTCTTGCAATACTTTGAACTGAGCCCAACGTGAATGTTGTTTGTTGGTCTTGAAACTGGAAAGAGACATTAGTGGCATAGTTTTCACTGGGAAATTACATCATGTTAGAACATGTTGCTCGAGACTCCTGGTGACTACTACCACAGTGTAACTTCCTGCCATAAACAAGGCCTGTGCAACAGCTGTGGGGAGGCCAAGAGTCATTGGGCTGGTGCTGCTCTGGCTTGGAGCTCCTTGGGCAGTGGGTGACTCAGCTGCCACAGGCGCTGCAGCCAGGACAGGGCTGAGCCCCAGCCTCAGCATCACTCCAATGACACAGTGCAAGCAGGCTCTGAGTGCTGGCTGGAAATGCCAACAAGCTTTTTGTTTGGTTGGTGGTTTTGCTTTTGATTTTAACAGCCTGTAAAGAAGTAGATCATGCTTTCTTTTTCAACAGTCTCAAGCAAAATCACTCCTCTTCTAAAAGCTTTGCCTATGAAACCTCTAGCAAATTCAAAGTTTTTTTTCTATGATTATTCTCCACTGGATAAAGAGGAAGCACAAACTGTGAGTAAGAGTTTAGGTCTTGCAGGGCTACAATACTTAAGCCATCCCTTTGGGAGCTTTCTCTACTTAATTTAAAAACACCTCCCTTTCAATTCTCTTGTGGTGATTATCACACAATTTTACTGAGAAGCAGCTCACAGTGAACCACTTCAAAGACAACACTACATTTGCAAAGGAAGGAATTTCTCTTTGACAGTTCAGCAGTATCAGCATGTGCTGGAAAATAAGCATGCATCACAAGACAGTGTGCTACACATGGGGAATCCTAAACAAAAAACTGCCTATAATGAGACTGCACACAGAGAGCTCACATGATTCTGAAGTAGCTGCTTTCAATGCCTTGGAGCATTGAATTAAACTGCTCAGAGCAAAGAGAAGTTGCTCTTGGGCTTCATATGAAAACCATTATTAGGGAAAAGAATTGTCATTTTCCCATGTTTGTACAGTGGAGTTTTAATTGGTATTTCCAGAATGCAAATTTTTAACAACAATAATAAATACCCTTTATTTCTTCAAAATATGGGGATTACAACTTCAGATGACATATAATTGATCAACTGTCACTGAACTAATTTATTACAAAAGCTTGATACTTGCAACATGCTATTTAAAACCACTAGCAAAGGGAACACTTGCAACCCATACCTGAGGCTGATGGGTGACCTACAAAGGCTAAAATGCCTGACAAATATGTTTTCCTGTGGCATTTTTCAAACTAGATATTTATTTTTCTTCATTATTCGTTCTCTTTTTTGTGGGAAGATGTTCTTTCCTGGCCACTTTTTAAATGTTCATTTGGAAACCTGAGACTGAGTTCTGCTTTTTATTAGGTTTAATTTTAAAAACAAACAAAAAAGCATGATTGCAAAAAAAAAAAGGAAAAAAAAATCTATTTTACAAGCAGCTTTACCACTGCAATGAGTGCTAATGATAGGAAATCCACATCTGGGGACATGCAAGACAAAAATAGCTCAAGGTTATTTTAGACCACTTAGACCTGAAGGTTTGTGCAGTGCGACAAACCCAATCAGATCCCACCCAGCAGGCTGTGCCCTGACCCCCATCCTTGCACCCTGCAGCTCTACAGCACAGGCAGCCTCCCCAGCAGGCTGCAGCAGAACCTGCCATGCAGCAATCCCAGCTGAAAGACAGTGTGTCTCAAATGCCTTTCCCTCTTGCCACCAGAGATGTACATCCATACTTTGACTAGGAAGAGCTTGTCACACTGACTTGGTGCCTGCCTGGCCACTGGGTTTCCTTGTCTAACCATGCAATGCTTTCCACTAGCAATTAGAATTGGTTTTCTCCTTCTTCTCTTCAGTAGTCTTTGTCTTGGATTTTCAAAATTAGCAACCTCAAGTGCTATATAGGCTAAAAAGAATGCTATCTCAGAAGGATGGGATTATAATGCTGTAATATAAAGGATGGCTCAAAAGCCATGTTCAGGCTTAAGGCCATAATCTCTACTTTGCCATTCCCATATCCCAGGACAGAGGGGAAAAGGGGGATGTATACATACAAAAGATTCATTCTGACAGATGGCATAAAAATAGAAAAGACAAGGGGCTGAGACAAGGCTTCACAGAAATGACAAACACAGCTTGCACCCAATGTAAAAAGTTATGGAAAAGCTGTTACACCCTGCAAAACTCCAAAATACTATTTCTTGGAGAATTAAAATCACCCTCTAGGAAAAAAGGAAAAAATAAAACCTCCTCAAAATGTCAAAGACACAAACTCCCCCTGGCTTACAGTTTCTGTGCGGATTTGAGCTATTTATAAAGCCAATCTCCACGCTTTCTGTCATGCATTGCTGCTACGCATGTCCTGAGCTAGCAAACCAGTGGATACAAACCTGATCTATATAACCATGGCAATAAGTGAAGATGTCTGTGCACACTTCATGTTGTGCTTATTAAAATAAGAATTGCTGCATTTGATTTATAAAGAGATGAGTAGGTTTCTGTATGCAACTCTACTAATAGTTGAAAAAACCTGTTCTACTACGGACTGAAAATGCTCTCTCCCCACCCACACATGCATCTGGGATTTGATCACCAACCTTTAAGAGAAACTCACAAAACCTATTCCACTTAGCAGATTATATTACAAGGCAAAGGAAAACCTTGCAGGCTCAAGATTTGGGTGGAATCCATTTATTCCAAATATGCAAAGACTGGATGAAGAATTGGAGGATCCGCAACACCAAAACCTCTCCATGTGCTACACACATAAGTCACTCCTGATTGAAATCCTGTAAATCTTTTCTTTATATAATAGGTTTCCTTGCCTGGTATAGCTTGATTTCAATTTCAACTGCTCTTTTTTTCCTTTCCATCATGTTCAAAACTATCATAAACAGTCTGTAAACTCTGCATCACAAATGGCTTTCTAATAATAAAAAAGGTATTTTCAAAAGAAAGATCAGTTCCTCATGTCTAAGTTGAAAGAGGGACAGTGTCATTCAGCCAGAGGTTAAACGAAATAATCTATTAATCTTAAAATTGTTATAATATTGTAAAAAACTACAGTAAATACAGAAAGGAATATTCTGCAGACTCTATACAAGGAACCAAATTTCTGGCAAGAAATAAATACCTACTCCAAAGAAAGGTAAAACTCATGAAACATCCCTTATGGAGGTATTTTCTCTATATATATTATTTCTATTCTATTTTCTTGAATACATACTCTAACAAAGTGGTCTATGTCTAAAAAATAACCCACATCACAGTCAAAAGTATTTTTCTCCACTAACAAGTTAAAGTTCCTCTTCAACGAAGTACTTAAATCCATCATTTCCATGAAGAAAATGTAATATACCCCCAGGACATACCCTTGCAAAATCCTGTTTACTTTCATGGCAATAGTATTCCTCACCAAAGCAAACATCTGCACTTCTGCAGCAAATGCTTCAGGGATCTCTACTTGCTCTTTCAGGAAACATCTGTGTCAATATACCTCATTGAAGATGTTCCCTGCAAAAGAATTCTATCACCATGTTCTTGATTTATTATTATTTACTGTTGTTCTGTCCAAACAATTCCAAATTTTATCTCCATCTCTGAAGATCTGTATGTCCTTTGCTTGCTTGGATTGTTTTACTATGATGAAAGCAACATTTCTGAAACACTACAGTGAGTATTTCTGTAGTTATAGCAAAGAACCAAAAAGGACTTTGATCTTTGGTATTTATGAAAGCTAGTTTATAATCAGGGTATCTTATCTTTTCTTAGAACACAAAATGGTACATTTATGAAAACAGAACTCCTAGAGAAATAAACCTATTGGATCTTAATTTAAAATGCAAAGGCATAAAAAGGTTTTGTCCTTAATAATGTGAAGAAAGCTTGTTTCCAATTCTTCAAATATTTTAACAAGGAGTATTGTGTATATACAAGGTTTGTGATATCAATTGACTGGTTATTAAACATATTTCAGCTCTTCCCCTGCTCCCAGCATACTCACACACTCAGAGACATATGTGATACTCATGTTAACAATTTATTTCTTGGAAGGAAGAAACCAGTGTGTTCTCAGTCCAGTTATCCCACAGGTTGCCTCAGGTTATTTTACTTTTTATGTTTAATATTGCAGGGATTTTATGGATTTACCAAAATACCATAATTTTTATTTTTAAATCACTATTTTTTTAGAACAGATTCAATCCAGATCGGACCTTATCGTACTCTGTTTCAGTTCACTGCCACCATATGTAAGTGTTGCCAAGGCTGTAATACATAAAGTATCTGGCTCCAGGGCTGGTTTCAGTGTGGTTTTGGAGTACAGATTTTATAATATGCAGTTTCCTTCCTCTGAAGTCAGTGGGCTATTCAGTGGAATAAGGTTTCTGAGGCACAGGTCAGCTCTTCAAAGGCACGTAGGCACCCAAATCCTGTTTAAGGATATTCTCTTGATTTGAAACAAGGTTCCTGCCTTACTCCCTCCAAAGAGGGGGGATTTCCTAAACCATAGACAGAACCAGGTTAAATAGGCACTTGGGCACTCCCCAGGCAACCCCTCGACTGCTTGTCCCCTACCCTTACCACTAGGCCACTTACATAAGATACAGGCAGGACATGCCCTTTTTTTGAGACTCATATTATTCAAGCAGGACCATTCTCAGACTGATCCAACTCGTGCCATGGATGAAACTGAAAGAAGTGATGGATTTTTGCCCTTGGATTGCATGAGTTTCAGTGATGTTACTGCATACACACATGCAGTGAGCTTGCTACACAGACCATCTGCATGCACGTGCCTCTGGTGTGGACATCTGGTGCTTCTGGGAAACACCAGATTTGCTGAGATGGAGCAAAGCAACTGAATAGCATGCAGGCAATGGCGTTGATAGTGTCCAGAAGCACTGTGCTTTTTGTGTCTTCTCTATGAATTTGCAACCTCTGAAGTTGCCTCAAAGCATCATTTCTGCTGTGTTGGTGTGTGGTGACAACAGCACGTGCCTCCAGCAGAATTTATCTGCTGCAGCACAGTAGTCACGGCTGTGAAATCTGGAGGGGTGCCAGTGCACTTGGAGCTGTTGCACTGGACTTCAGCTAAAGCTGCTGTACACCCAGAAAGTCAGCCAAACAGTAAAATCCTCAAACCTAAATTAAAACTCCAAGACAGAAAAAGAGGACACGTTTTGGGAAACTTGGAGGTGTATCTTTTTGACTCATGACACCAAATGAATGTTACTTTGCTCAGTTGTTCCTTGGATTCTGACTTTCTTATCTGGACTTTCTGATAGATCAATGTTTTGTGACTTCTTGGGATGTGTGTGGACAATGGCAGACTTAGGTCAGAACTTAGAGTGGCAGAATAATTGTTTCAGCTCTGTACATGTTGATTAGGGAAAGCAGTTTTGAAAGGGACTTGTTGCTTTGGCTATTTTAAATAGTGCATATGACTGGAGGAAGAGGAAAACATACACACAAGAGTGTGTGTATGTGTGTACAGAACTTAAATCATCAAGCCATCATGATGTGGATTGGGCATGTTTGGTTGTAGTACAGGCCCTACCATAAGACAGGTAATAAGAAGCAGGGAAGAAGCCTTGCTGCAGGTTACCTTACTCTGAAGAGCTGTGTCACTGATTTCAGTAGGAGAAAATATATCCCTCAGATACCTACTTTAAAGTAGAAAACTTCAGTTGAGCAGATATTAAACCATGTCATCCAAAGAAGAGCTTTGGCTTTCTGGCATTTTCCAGAGTGGGAAAGAGTATGTCAGGGAATAAAAAAATTGCACCACAATTTTCCTGCTGTTCATATCTTTTCCCTAAGTCATCAAAAAACACTCTCTGTGCCCACCTCCTTGGTGAATTCTCATGTTCATTCATAGCAGAGCAGATACTGCTGCAGTATTTGGGCTTGAGGTGTATCTCCCCTAACTACATATATGAAAAGCAGGGCTCTGGATCCTCAGCAAGTTCCCCTCCCTCCTTTTGTCCTGGATTTGAGGAAGATGCAGGTCTTTGAGTCCATGCTAGGAAACCCCATGGAGCTATATCTTGAGGACAGGGCCAACCCAGGCCTCACACATACCTCTGGATGGGGAGAAGGGTTGAAGGCAGAGCAGATGGGCACGTCCCAAGGACGGAAGTAAGCAGATATTTGAGCAAAACCTCACAGGCAATTTCTTCCAGCTAATCCCTGCCATAATTCTTTCCCTAGCAAAGCTGCTCTGGTTCAACATTTCCATGAGACAGAAGGCATTTTATTTACTGCTCACTTCTCAGAGGTCTTAGACACTTGCTTTTAATCATATAGTGTATGCTGACATCTGGTGGCATTCAGCAACAAAATCTTCATTAAACAAATATGTTTCAGTTTTAAGGAGTCGGCATCCTTATTTTCACTTAGCTGGGTGCAGAAAAGAATTCCTCCTGGACCACTTCAGCCTGGGATTACTCTAACACACGAGTATGGGACTGGCATGGTCCTGGAACTCTTGTGTGGTGTGTATGTGGGCACTGACCTCCAGATAAGGAAGGGACCATCAGCCAAGGGCCCACCAGCCAAGGCACCTGACTGTGTTCAAACACAGTCACAAAACGGAGCACGTGGCATCTTGTCATTCCCTAGTCTGAACACAGAGAAACAACGCACTAAAAAAAAGTGATGCAAAACTACCGTGGGTTTTAGCAGGAACAGAACCACTGTAAAATCTTAGATGGTAACACTGCTGTAATATACTTTATCTTTATTTCCAATTGGAGAAAAAGAAACAAAAGAGCCTTTATGAATAGCCTGAGAGATGTACCAAAACCTTGTTTCATGGTATGTAATAAGTAGCATGGAAGCAGCTGTCGTGGTTAAAAGATACCCACGATGTAGCTGTTCCATTAAAAGTTGGGTTAAAATCACGTTTAAATTTCATTTCCTTCAGTCCTTATCCTGCTTTTGATTAGTTTTAAGAGCAGTTGATGGTCTTGTGATTTGAAGATTTTGCATCTTAAATTTTGTGTACATGGTCTGGAATTTTATGTGAAATTGTGGGTTTGATCTTTGACCTCTGTTTACTACAGTCCTGATTTGCCACTAATTTGATAGCAAGACATAAGGGCCTACTGTAAACAAGCCACTCACTTTACATAGCTATGTTTGGCTCCTAAATGAAGAAGTATGTATGGAATATACTTTGGGTACTGCAGCCTCCTCCTAAAGAAATAATAAAAACCACATCACTGCTTAGTTCTCCAGGTAACGTTTACATTTGGAGAAAATAAGTTGCATACCTAATAGAGAGAGAAAATGCAGTTCTTATCCATTTGGGGTTTGTTTGCTTAAAATTATTCTTTAAAGTGTTTGAAAGCTGAGGCTGGCTCTTTTGAAGTCAGTGGGAACTTTGACGTTGATTTTAAAAGGATCAGGATTAAGCCTAAATTGGTAGGGTCTAAAAGGCAAAAATGAAAATGTCCAAAGTCTACAAATCTCTCACTGATCCACCATGCAGAAAGGAAGGACAAAAGCTTTCTCCAAGGTCTGTAACATACATCTTGATTCCAGGACTTCCATTTTTTGTACATTTGTAGACTTCAAGATGGAAAGCAACTTTCCAAAGGACTGTAATTGCTAGCATATGAAGTAGTACATACTTGCACCATGGTCTTGTAAAGCTGCTGGGGGAAGGGAGATGAAAGCTTCTTGTAAAAACCAACTGACTGTTGGTACACATCTTCCACAATTTGTCCTGCACTGTCCATTACACAGTATTCCCTGCCTGCAACCTGCTCCAGGCAGATGCCCAGCTCACAGGTACAGCCTTACACATAGGGAGTGACCCAGCAAAAGTCTGCTTGTAGACATTTAACTCAGAAACACATCTGATCATCCTGCTCAAACTCAGCACTTTTGGCTGGCACTAGCAGCCTCTGAAGAGCAGGTAAAAGCAAGGTCTTCAAGTCTCTCCAGTAGCACCCAGCTGGAACCATCCATCCCAACACTGAATTTCCCACCACCTGGGCTCTATCCTCACAGTGGAACACCTAAGTACCCCAGACAAAGGGCTGTTTTCCTGGTCGGCAGAGAAGGAAACCATTGACTCTTTAATTTTCTGTCTTAGGAAGTCTCAGTAACTGTGACCAGAGCCCAGTAGTTGGGGATGGGGACTCTTCTCAGCTGAGAGTGTGGCTCATCTACAGTGGCAAAGTGTAAGCTCAGAGACGTGATGGAGTTTGGGCAAGAAAACATGAAAAGCTCTCGTTTCCTCTTCAGACACCCAAGTGCATTGAGTATCCCAAATGAGGGGGCACCAGGTCAAGCTCTTCATGGATGACTTCCAGAGGCTAAAGCAACCAGGAGTTGGAAACTGCCTACTCTGTTGGTTTATGAGGTCCCAATGTCATATGAGCCAGAGTTCAAGAAGACACAGACTGGGCACTGTCCCATATCATCTGAACCTGAGGCTGACAAAGCATCCATTGCAGTCTCCAAATCCTCATGACCAAACAGAGGAACATTATCTATTGTTAACAGCAACCAAGAGTAGCTGGCCCTAGAGTATCAAATAGAAATGCAGCATTGAGTGAGGGAATCTATGCAATTAACACCCAAAACAGTCTCTTGCGTCTCCATTGTTCAGAAGTAACCCAAGGTGTTAAGAACTTGATGGGAAGCACTGGAGAGGGTGGATGTAATCTCCCAGACTGTGAAGGCCCTTTTCTCCTACTCAAAAGGCTGGCAATAGAATGAGAACAGTCAAATACTGCTGCCTTACAAATTACTCCATTTAACCAGCCTTGAGATTTTTCAGCAAACAAACTCAAGCAGCATCTACTCCATCTTCACAGGTGCTGCCTTGTGCTGTGTGCTGCTCCAAGAAAGTGAGGTGCTAGTCACAGGGAGAAGCATTCCTGTCCTGATGTGGTCAGCCATCACAGACACAAATCTGCACATCTGTTGCCTTTTCCCAGGTGTAAAAACAGACAGATCCAGCAACAGCAAACCAGGTCACCTTTCTGAAGATACTTTTCTTAAGGTATTTTTTGAGCTACCCCAGTTTTCCCACAGTAAAACAGAGACAACAACCAAAAATACACAGAGAGAGATTTGTAAATGGTGCATTCTGCACATATTCCCAGTGATGTGATCTTGCTAATGTATTGTAGTACCCACTGAAAAAGGCTTATACTTCCACGCTTTTGAAGTGACTGTAGTCTATTTTGCTGGCCCAGCTAGTAGAGGACATCCCTGATTAGAAGGACCCTCAAATGGAACTTGACTTTGGGAACAAATTTTCAGCACAGCTGTGCACCACTGAAAGCTGTGAGTAATCTCAGTTAAAACATCCTGCAGATCCCATCTTCTGCTTCCACTTCTTGGGACATTTCCTCAGAATACTTCAGGATCCAGTCCCAAGGACTTAATACCTTTGTGCCAAACACCTCAATATCACTTTTATCCTGAATATAAAAATGCACAGGTATAGGGCCTTTGGCTCATAGTTAGTTGTTTTTCCTAATGAGGGGTAGTAACTGAGCAGAAATAGTTTTTAAAATATTCTTTAATATTTGAATAGGTCTGGCTTGCAATGTGAAGAAAAGTTAAATTATTCTGAATCTCTGAATCACTGAATAACAGTTTTATATGCAAGACAATCAGAGCTCTTTATTAATTAAAGGATGCCACAAGGGCCCTGGCATGTTTAGACAGAGTGGGTATGTCCAGACCCAGCTGTGGAACAACTATTTGTCACTGTTAGATCAACTTCAAAAGCAATTCAACAAGGGCTCCATGTAGACAGCATTACAGAAAACCTGTTCCAATAGCTTTCTTATGCAAGAGGAAGCCACAGTCGCATTTGTATTTTAGGCAGTGAACCAACAAGAATGCAGCAAAACAACAGCAACTGTCCCCAAGAGATATTTTGGGCTGCTCCTCTCCTCCCACTCCCCTTACACTCCTTTTCAATCTCCTACCAATCTGGGCATTTTTGTTAACAGAGATCCACACTGCAAAAGTGGTAGGGACCACTGTGGCTTTTGACTAACAAGACAATTTCTCCAGCCTGGGGGATCATCAACCTCTTTGCTTCCTATTTTGAGCTGGGGCAAAGGTGACTGTGTGAAGAAGGGTGAGGAATGGGAGAACTTTCCTCAACTTAGCAACCTTTGACAATCGTTGTTGCTTTTCCTCTTCATCCCAGGATCTGTTATACAACAAGTGCAAATTGAGGATGACAAATAAGAGCATTAGCCTGGTGTTTCTGCTCAAATGATCCGCCGAAGTGGCTGACGTTGACACTTAAATTGTCAGCAGACTTCCAGTTTAGCGCTCCAGTTAGAAGAATGGGTCCTTTCACACTTCCCTCTGGGCTATTGTTTCAACTCTCTTTGGAAGGGGCAAATATCATTGCAGCAGTTTACATTCCAGTTTCACTGCACTGGTTCTTTTGCAACCATAACCCAGATTTTTTTTCAATAATGTAATCTTAGACTACAGAGAATAATTACACAACACTGTAAAAACATTCTGCAGCAATTTACACAGCCATGAAATACTGGAGCTGGTTTTTTCCCGGTGTACCTATATATACATGGCTGCAGCTAATTCCAATATTTACAAAGAACTCACTGGAGCTGTGATCACAGAAACCACATTTTGGTATTTTAAGTTAGGCCATACACATGAAGAAAACATTTATTGCTATAAAGCAAGATTTTGTATTTTGGGGTGTTATACCATCATCTAACTGAAGCATTACCTTGCCACTTCTGCCTTTTCAATATAATTTTCTGTCTGGATTCAAATAACATCCTTGTGGCTAAGACATTATGCATTCAAGTTGGAAAGTATTAATTGAACTACTGTTTCTTCCCTGTAATTGTGTGTTTTTTCTATTTTTGACCACACTGGCAGCATTAATCATACTGGCAGTCAGCTTTGCTGCTGCTCATTTCTGTTAGGGATTATATCTCCTTGCCTGCTGGAAGCCTGCTCCCCAGCCTGCTGTCCTGGACACTGACCTGTTCTCTCTCTATGTATCTTGCTGATGGTAGGACCACGGGCCCTACTGGGACTTAGCAATTAATGCCACTTCTTCTTAAGAGTAGGAGAAAACCATTGTAGGAGGGAGCAGAATAATTATCCACTGGCCCTTGTCTGCTGCAATAATGGTCAGCACTTTGAGTGTTTTTAAACCCAGCTAAGCAATGGAGTGAACTAATACAAGTCAGTTCCTCCAAGGCAGAGTATGAGCTCTTTGGATTGCATGCAGTGGTAATGTCCAGAGCCTGAAGATGTGGTGTCTTAATATTCCTTTCTATGCTTCCCTAGAAGCCTGCTTCTGCCTCCTGTGTAATTCTACCAAGCTCCTACTTTGCTAGCTCCACTCTCTCTTTAATGAGCTTGGTTAGTCATTGTTTTCCCCAGAAGAAATAAATTATCAAATCAAAACTAAAAGAATGAATGACTGGGAATAAATACATTGCCTAAAGTCTCTGCAAAGAAACTACTCAGGAAACAGGTAGAAGAGAAAAATACAGGACATAAATAAGAATTTATGTAAGTGACTATCTGCCTTTGGAAACAGCAACTTCTAAGTTTTGCCATCTAGCAGTGAGGAATTAATACTTAACCATTAGATTTAGGCACTGATTTGAAGGAGTTAAATTCCCAGGCTGCCTCTTCAGAGCAGGGTGGGGCGTTGGGGAAGTCAGAAACAGAAAAAAAGGTACCTGAACACCCTGGGAAGGAGCAGCAAACCCTTCTGTCTAGCTCCCCTTCCTCTCCTATGCTCCAACTACTCCCCAGCTAAGGGTGTCCAGGTGCACACCAGGAATTGCAGCCCCACACACACACCTGCGTGCAGAGTGACCCTGTGAGGAGCCTTCCCCACACCAGGAAGAGAGTGCCACGTCCACATCCTGTTTGCCTCTCCTCACAGCCACCCCTCCGCACTGCTGGGACAGTGCATGGCATGGCCAGTGGCTGGGGCCTGAGGGCAGGGTCATGGACATCATCCCAGGCAGCCTGGAATGCATCCTTTGGGGGCCCGGGAAACGGGAGTGGGCCCCTGTCTGGCCCCTGGTACAGCACACACAAGGTAAGTGCCACCGTGCAGCACCAGGAACAAGAGGGCTTGGGGAGAGGGGGGTACTGATTTCAGCCTCTCTCCTGTGTCCTCTGCAGAGCCCCATTCCAGCACCTGCTTGCTGCTGGCTCTGCTCTCTTCACCCCACTGTTCAGCCTGCACTGCCCTGGCTCCCCCTCCCAGCAGTCCTTTCTGAGCAGGAGCTGGGCAGAGCTGTTCAGCTCTGTGCTAGAGCGTCACTGGGTTTTGTCATCTGTGTTTCTGTCGCTGTCAGTGCTGACAATGGATTTGGGCCACTGCAAAAGAGAGACTGAAGCAGCCCCTGAGAACTAGCAATTTAAAGCATCTGCTAACAATAAAAATGAATTGGAGGTTGATTAAACCCTTTACCTTTTCTCTGCTTTTTGTTTCACAAACTAGAACGGATGGAAGGATACCCAACATTCTTGATTTTCTCTGCATAAGAGGCAAACCACTTTTTCATGATGTAAAGTATTGGTCTAAATTGTGCATAAAATGGCTTGCAGCTAGATGCTCTCCTTTTTCTAGGAGCAGCCCAGTAGCAGGTGATAGCCTGAAGAAGGTCCCAGAAACTTTTCCCTCTGGATTCAGTAGCATTTGCTACTGAGTGGATATCCATTTGGCAGGGTGCATTTTTCAGCCCCATATTCTCAGAGTGAAGGAAAACTGAGAATTCCTGTGCACAGGTCCCTGGTGCAGCAGAACTCCTGGCTGATGGTTGGTGGCAGTGCTTCCCAGGACCAGAGCTGGGGTCTCTTACTGGGAGACAAGAATGTGGTGCCAATGGTTTAACTGTGGGTTTATGAATTAGGGTCCCAAGGCTGTGAGCTTGCACAGCTGCCAAGAAGATGGCAGCAACAGGGAATTCCCTTGGCATGGGTATACCCATCTCCATGTCAAGGTGTCAGGGGGTTTATTTGCTTGGAAAACCTCCCAGTCCTGGTGCTGTACTCCTTGGGGTGGTTGCATGAGTATTGCTGGTTTTTAACATGGTGGTTTTCTGGGTAGACCTTAATAATATTTTAGAGCTGCTTGGGTGTCTGTGGTTGAGACTGATATTCTGTTCTTTTATTTACTTTAGTTGTAGCTTTGGTGCAGTAATGAGTAACTATAGGTCATGTGTTGATACCAACCTTAATTTTTCCAACAGTTAAATTCTTCTGGCCACCTCCATTTTCACATTTTACATTTTTGGAAGCCTCAGAAACAATTTCCTCTGCCCATTCATGGCTATCCTGGCTGTGATTTAGTGGATCATCCCATTTTCAAGTCTTCACACATGGCCTTTTCCCCTTCCCTTTTCTTGAGGTCATTTCATCCCCTTGGTTTGAAAAGGAGCTCTTTGTTTTGTCCCTTTACAAGAGACCATAACTGCGCTGGCTCTGATCTGCCTGGGAACATCCCTAGACAGCTGAGGTGAGTTACTTTTGGGGGAGAATTTTTCAGCCTCCTCAACCCCACCAGGAGGTGAAAGAGTGAGATCCCCTTTCAAGAGCTCCCAGACACGAGGGGCTTGGCACAGCTGCCAATGCAGTTGCCTAGTGCCACATGGAGCATCAGACACATCCACACAGGAGCAGCACACCTGATAGATTCTTTAGGGAAAGCCATACACTAGAGTAGGCCTTCAATGATGTCTGTTAACACTCAGCTCCTTGGAAAAACTTAAAGTAGCTGTGTCCACGTGGCTGTGTAGCATAATCCCTCTTTGTGTTGGAATTACATTTCTTTGTCTTTTGATTTAATTTGGATTATTCTCCTGAGAGGCCTCTGATCATCGAAGGCAGATTGGATGCTAGCTGTTGGCATAAGGAGAGAAGGGGGCACACATGGCCATGGGGAAAAAGAGGTGGAGGTAGGATTTCTCCTTGGCATCAGCTTGATATAGCTTGGTTGATACTGCTTGAGGAGCTGCATCTCTGAAACCAGCAACACGCAAGCCATGCTCCCACAGCCCTCCCTGTATAGGCATGGTGTGTTATGGGACATGAATGTGTTTAATGGTGCAGTAAAATCTGATGAAATATGTACTTAGTTACCTGAAGTATTTCCTGCAAACTAATATTGTAATATTTTTGTGTCTGCTGGAGTAATGAGTGTAGGAAGCCACAACATGTGGGCTTTGTCTGCTTAATAGAAAGTGTATGCAATTGCCTCAGTGTAATACATTTTTATTTCCCTCAGGACTTCTCATAGGTTTTTACTTATTTACAATATTGTTGTTTATGAACAGAAACAATTTGCAGGATTAGTTGAGATTATTATCTACAGTATTGATCTTGGTTTGACTTTGTATCAGAGTAGGAGAAAACAGCTGGGTGAGAACAGTCTCTGAGAACTCAGCTGTAATAAAATCATAGAATAGTTTGGGTTGGAAGGGACCTTACAGGCCAGCTAGTTCCAAGCCCCCGCCAGGGGCAGGAACAATTTCTACTAAACCATGTTGCTCAGAGCCCCAATACAACTCTTCTGCAACTCAGCATTTCATGTCTGCAGCGTTGTCCTAGGGTGACTTTATGATGTTTGTATCCCCAATCGTCGATTCTGTTTGTGCTGTATATTGAGTTTCTGTA